>VXAD01002029.1:518776-558751 GCA_013399195.1 Dicrurus megarhynchus
GGTTGTTGTGGGCTCCTCTGGGGTTGTTTCCTCTGGTGTGGGGGTTGTTGTCTCCTCTGGGGTTGTCTCCTCTGGTGTGGGTGTTGTTGTCTCCTCTGGGGTTGTTTCCTCTGGTGTGGGGGTTGTTGTCTCCTCTGGGGTTGTCTCTTCTGGCATGGGTGTTGTCGTCTCCTCTGGGGTTGTCTCTTCTGGTGTGGGGGTTGTTGTCTCCTCTGGGGTTGTCTCCTCCGGTGTGGGTATTGTGGGCTGCTCTGGGGTTGTCTCCTCTGGTGTGGGTGTTGTTGTCTCCTCTGGTGTGGGTGTTGTGGGCTCCTCTGGGGTTGTCTCCTCTGGTGTGGGTGTTGTTGTCTCCTCTGGTGTTGGTGTTGTGAGCTCCTCTGGGGTTGTTTCCTCAGCTGTGGGGGTGGTGGGAGGTTCCGTCTCGGTTGCTGGTGCCTCAGTGGCATCAGGGGTTGGGTCTTGCGTTGGAGGGATGTCGGTGGGGTCCACTTCAGTCCGTGGTTCCTCTGTAGCATCAGGGGTCACATCTTCTGCTGCATCCGTGGTGGGAGGGTCTTCTTCAGTCGCTGGCTCCTCTGTGGCCTCGGGGGTTGTATCCTCTACCTTTGGGGTTGTGGGAGTGTCTTCCTTGGTAGTTGGTGCCTCTGTGGCTCCAAGGGTTGTCTCTGCAGGTTCTGTAGTCGGAGCAGGAGTGGTCACTTGGATTTCAGGATCTACAAAACAAATACAAATTTGGCTCAGCCATTGGAACTGCCATGCAGGTAGGTTATCACCTATAAATGTATTTTACCCATTAGTTATAGGTACTTCTTTTGGAATAGCAATGCCTTTTTTTAATGGGCCGCACTAAGCTGGACCAGGTGAAAGGGGAGTTCTTTTTGTCTGCATGGGGCTTTGCAGCAGCCCAGCTCAGTTTTAGGTGATCTCTTTTGGCCAACCTGGTGCTGCCCCAGGAGCAGGGCTTAGTTTGGTGTTTGTAGGTGAGGCTGCCTGGGATTTCCTGCCTTTTTCATGGAAGAGAATCCACACTATATAATAGTCCTTCTAACAAAACACTTCCCTTTTCAGTCTGTATTTTGATTTCTTCCACTGCCCTGCATTATAATTTAGCCTACGCCAACAACCTGGAATTGGAGGATAGAGGTAGGGAAACAGGAGGAAAATAATTCCTGAACACAGAGCCCTGACTGCATCTCCTACTGTATACACCTTGGGTTGTTTTCCTCATTGTGATGTATGGATTTAAGGCTCTCTTTACTTGTATTTACAGTTACATTGATTTGAGTCAAATTGTTGATATTCAGCAAAAAGAACAGTAAATGCTTCTGCATTTCAATCTCTCTCTAAGTATTCTCTCTCTGAGATTTTGCAGTTTAGTTCTGCCTTCACAAAGGTTGTGTGTTTAGTATGAGCAGAGTATTGCAGAATAGGTTTCACTCCCATCCCATGTGTCTGAAATACCATAAGCCAGCTGGGATCCTGTTAATGATTATTTGAATTTCCTTAATTTTCTTTCATTTAGCCCACTGTATTGTTGGTTTGATATTTCTTTTGTGATAGGAAATTGAAACAGCAGAAAATAAGTACTGCAAATCTAAAAGAAAAAGAAGGGGGGAGGATTAAAATATTGACTAACTTCTAGTCTCTTTTCATTTGTGTTTCAAGTTCAAACTGATCTCCTGAGTTATCACTTCAAATGCTGGAACACAACAACAAAGAACACAGGAAAGCAGCATATTTTCCAGTCAGAGCAAATAAATCATGTGTTCTCTGAAGCAGCGTAAGGCCTGGCTTGATTAAGGCTAGAGGAACCTGCTAGGACATTTTCCTGTGTTGGTGCTGCCAGTTCACCAGTGTCCCACCCTTCCTGTTCCAGCCGTGGATGCTGTCCAAGACTGACAATGGTCTGCACCGTGTTTTTGGAGGATGTATGTGAAAAGCCAATAGAGACACAGGACATCACCACTCTGTGCTGAGTGAACTCTCCGAAGTCCTGAGGGCTTGGTGAGGTAATCAGTTTATAAACCGAGTGCTTCCAAGCTTGGTAACTGTCTGGTAATGTCTAGGATCAGCTTTCTATTTCCAGAGCAGGGAAATGGTCTTTAATGTTCCTTCAGGTAACACCCATCCTGGTGCATCCATAGACTTGCCTACCTTCCACAGCTTCCTCTGGCAGCTCTTCCTCATCTGTGGAGGACCTTTTTGATGTTGATTTGTTTTCTGGAGGAATCTCTGGGGTTGGCTTTTCTGTGTGTGCTGAAAGAGAGAAGTGCTCCCATTAACAGATTATTTTATCTTTGTAGGTGCTTGGTGTCAAGTGTGTAAGAGTGATTACAAAATTTCTTTGACCGTATTCCATTCAAAATGAAGTCTCTTTTTATCTATAGGATTCTTTACACTATTATTTGTGTGAAAAAGAGCAAAAATGCCCTTTGGATCCTGAAGTGTTTCATCACAGATGGGAGCAATATTCTTCCCAGAAGTCTGAGGTGAGGCATTATTAGCTAATGGCAATTTGGAGGTGGGAAAAGAGATTAATTCTGAGTGGAGCTCTATGTTCTGAAAATTTGTCTTATTTTTTTTCACTACAGATGACTTGGGACTAACTCACTCTAGTGGAAATAGCTAGGAGAGCTGTCATATTAGCCAAAAATTTACTTTGATAATCCCCTTGCACTTTTTCAGATGTGATAATTCTACACAAGTGATTGTTTTGGAGAGACATTTTAAAATAAAGGGTTTCCTTGAAGGAAACAGGAGCTACAAAGCAGGCATGGACCAAGAAAACAACACAGGTATTAAGCCAACTTCTAGTAAGCTGAGTTTTAGGAGAAATAGGAGTTTGTGTTCAGATTTTCCAGCTCTGAAGAGTGGATGGGATTTCAGTTGCATCCAGTAAGAGCCAGATAATATTTTGTAATTAATTGTTGGTCAAACTGTACACTTGGAAATGAGCTACTAGCATAGCCTTGTAGAAGGAACTTGTTAGTTGTGAAGGAAATGTGATGGAGCTCAGGGAAGTGGCCAAATTATTTTGATCCAACCAAGGGAGCTGGTAACTGCCAGAGGTGTGTGTAATCAGCTTTTTACAAAAGGAATGGGATTTTTGTCTCCAAGGGGTGACCATGGTGTCAAAAGATTTACTTTCACAGCAAGCTGGTGCTCAAAGCAAGGAAGGTTGGGTATTGCACTATATCCTGAAACCTTTGTTGAGGAAGAGAGAGAAATTGTCGTTGAATAAAATCACTCTGGAAGCTGAATGACTCCTTTGAAAGCCAATTGTTGGGGAGGGAAACGCTTTGGTTATGTGTGTACATGTATTCAGGGAATAAGGAGCTTCTGGAGGAGAGGGAAGATAACAGTGAGCTCTGAATATACACTGTACACTTGGCTTTACTGTACAGAAAAAGAAATGTTCACAGGATGCTGAAACAGCGGATTTATTGCAAGAGGTTTAACAGATTTCTCAGTTATTCACACATAGTATAAATAGTAAAATACTGAGTACAGTGGTTTGGGGGATTTCTGCCGGATTTTTTGGTAAAAATTGAGAGCAAAGTTTAGTAATATACAGAAGGAACTCATTAAGATTAGGAGCAGATGATTAGTTCTTCATTATATTTTAACTGAAGAAGTGAAATGGTTTAACAGTGTTTTGTGAGTGTTTGGGTGTGATAAACTCAGCAGAAAGAGGGAAATATTAAGCAGCCTGAGCAGCAGCAAATTCACCTCAATATGCTTCAAAGACACTTAAAATGCTGAATTCAGACTCTCTTCCAGTCTAAATTACTGTGCAGTTGTGTGGCAAAGCCAAGCCACTATCCCAGCACGTGGGGACGGCTTGGGTGAAGAGAACCAAGTGGTAATTGTGACTTATGCTGTGTGTTACACCACAGGCTTTGGGAATTGGCTGCCTTGGAGGTGGGATGCTCTGTGGATGCAGCAACCCGGTGGCAAGTCGTATTTGCCAAGTGTGTTGATAGAAATTAAATTAGGTCTGTAGGTACCAGAAAGTTTAAGGACATGATGAAATTAAACATATTCTGTTGTTGTTTTCTAGAGTTCAGTTGCTGGTGTCCTTAAAGCTACATGAGGATGGGACTGCACCTCCAGATCTGTGCCTTTGTGCTCAGCTGAAACCCCACCAGGCTCTGCAGAAAAGGACAGAACAAACAGAAGTGACTGCAGGTCAGTTTGATTCTGCCCTGGACTGAACTTGCAGCCTGAAGGTTAAATGTGTGGGTTTTTTAAGTTTTTCTTGCTACAAGGTGAACATGTAACATCCAGTTCCTCCCTCTTGCCCCACAGGATGGGTTTCTGTGCTGGGCTGTTCTTCCCATGTTGGATTTGAGGTGGGGAGAATCTAGGATGTGCTTCTCTAATATGCTGCCAGTGACTGCGGTGACCCCAAGCAAGCGGTCTGGAGGTCTGGGTAGTGCTATCCCGAGGCACGGAGTAGCCATTCCCCACTTTTGGGTGGGGATTTTAAGGGAGTTGAACCTTCCATAAAGTTGAACCTTCCACCTTGTTTTTATAAGACAAATTCAGTGTTTTACTGCAATTCATTTATGCATCTGTCCAGTGGAAAAGGCCCTGGGGGTGCTGGTCACAGTGGCTGAATGTGAACCAGGTGTGCCCAGGCAGACCAGAGGCCAATGGCTCCTGGGCTGTCCCAGCCCTGCTGTGGGCACAGGCCCAGGGCAGTGACTGTCCCTGTGCTGGCACTGCTGAGGGCCCTCGAGTGCTGTGGCCAGTTCTGGGCCCTCATGGCCAGAGAGACCTTGAGGGGTTGGAGTATGTCCAGGGAAGGGGCTGGAGCACCAGGAGTGGCTGCAGAACTCGGGAAAGGGGCTCAGTCTGGAGAAAAGGAGGCTCAGGGGGACCTTCTGGTTCTGCACAACTCCCTGAGAGGAGGGGCAGCTGGGGGGGTCGGGCTCTACTCCCAGGGAACAAGGGACAGGACAAAAGGAAATGACCCCCAGGAGTACCAGGGGAGGTTTAGATTACCAGGCTGCCCAGGGCAGGGGTGGAGTCTCCATCCCTGGAGGGATTTAAAAGCTGTGTAAATGTGATACTTCAGGGACATGTTTTAGTGGTGGCCTTGGCAGTGTTGGGGAAGTGGTTGGATACAATGAGCTCAAAAGGTCTTTTACAAACAAAACTGTTCTGATTCCCCAGCATCTCTCATTGAATTCTATTATTGATATGCAGAACTTGTCCTTATATGTAGTATTCTGAGTAATGGCTCTGATAGTTAATTAGAGCATGGCTAGTGCCAAAAGAGCCTAATGCAAAATGCAACTTTACCCTCAGAATTCACATCTTGGTGATGGCTTCCAGGATATCTACCTGTATGTGCCCATAAAGTGTTCATGCTTGAGAAATTGGCCAATTTGTCTGTGAAATCAGATTTTGTTATTTTTGTTCTGTTTTCTTTTGTCCAGTTGTTACCGAAGCCCACACAGTTTTGTTTATGGTAAAGCAAAGCACCTTGGTTTAAATATATCTTTGAAAAACAGTGATGGAGAAATACCTTACCCTCTTTACAGTGCTTGGTGTAGTCTGGGCAGCACTTGCCGTATCGCTCGCAGTCGGCATCGCAGTCACACTCCCTTCCCCTCTCGAAGGATTCAAAGCAGCGTCCCTCGCAGGAGGCGGCTGCAGGAGGCAGAGCAGCACAGTCAGACTTTGGGCAGCTCATGTGGAACGCTGGGACCTCTCTACAGTGAAGTCATTTGCTCGATCTGGCGCCAAGAGCAGCTCCATAAAATCAGGCGCTTGTCCTGGTCTGATCCAGGATTTGTCTGTATTGGCGGGGTTTGGATCAGGCAGTGCTGCCAGAAGGGCACAGTGCCATGGCAGTGCATCGAGACCACTGGATCGACAGTGCAATGAAACGTGACCTCCGCGTTCACTGTAGCCAGGTCCCACCGTAGGAGGCTTCCACTTCCCCAGCCACAGAGCAGTGATCTCAAGAATGATATTTAAATTCCGGGCTGGGCTTGCAGGAAGGTGCTCACCAGGGTATCGCTTTGCAACGAGAATGATGTATCTACCAAAGCATTTCTGAAAAATAATTGGCCTAACTGTGTCACAACTGGGTGTACCTGGTGTGTCCAGGCAAACACTGCAACCTAATTGTGTGAACAACTTAACCAAGTTATCCCAAGAGACCAGTTTGGAACTGTTTAATACAGTTCTTAAATTGTTAGTACTAAAGGAGTATCTACCATGTTTTGATATGATTAATAACCACAAGATTTTAATATTTCATTTTTGGTTAACTTTTGAAAACTTCACTGCCCAAACTGTTATTTCATATCAAATAATGACCACATTCTGTTAGAAAGAATGTGCACAGCTACTATAGACTTCAGGAAAAGCACTTCCTCTACATAAGTCTCTATTGAAGTTGTTGTCTCTGTGGCACACAAGGCATAAAATCATTTTTTACGGTAAAATCACTATCTAGTAAAATCAGGATTACTGTATAGGCAGATTCTGAACATCTTTGGATTAGTGTAGCTGTGGAATCAGTCTGTTGATGCCAGTAGATCCATCCCACATGTACAGGTGAGAATTATTTTTATTATCTTAGGGAAATCTTTATTCATAAATAATGTCTGGCATTTCTGTCATTTAGTCAGCATTGATCCCACACTAACTAGACAACAGTCCTTAGCCAGACTGCCTGCATCCTTTTAGGATGGCACCTACTGTGCTTGCCTGGACTCACTGATTTAGAGTAGAACAGGGAAGACTTCCTCCACCCTTAAACTTTTGATGAAGTGTTGTGTAGATGCCAGAATACCTTTAGAATCTGACCCACAATGAAAAAATAGCCTACATAATTAAAATGCCTCAGCTGGGAGGAATGTTGATGTACCCCCACAAAGCAAAATGAGGATGGGGAAGACTGAAGGGCAAAAAGTCCCCAGTGTGTGTCAGGGCAGCAGAACTGGAATTTTAGGGAGTGCTAGGTCTGCGTTTTGAACAACACTCAGTGGTGTTGCTGGATCTGAGAAGTATTTATTACCCCTGTAATCCTACTGGAACCACAGTGTAGTGTGACAAACTGCAGTTATCCAAATCACTGACATTTCTGACATTGGTGGTTCTTAAGAAAATGTTTTTAATGCTCAGTAAATCACTTTGAAAAACCTGTGTTTATTTACATTGTACAGTTTTGCCTAGAAATAAAGCATAAAGTAATACTCATCCAACCACCTTTTCCAGCAGAATCTGGATGTGGTTCTGATTCAGAGTCAATTTCTGTCCATGGAAGGACACCCTGGCTTTGGATTAGACCCCAAAGCAGTTGAGTTGGAATATGTCAGAATTTCTTTCTGCAAAACCCTGAATTGGCTTTTACCACTTTTTTTCTTTGTATAAGAGACAGACACATATAGTACAAATGCACCAAGGAGTAGAAAACAAACAGTAAACTGTTTTTGCCCATCTCGCCTAGTTGTGCTTTTGTAAAAAAGCAAAATTCTTTGTCTGGCAATAACCTGTGAATACACAATTTTCTTTGGAGTGCAAGAGGTTATCCTGAGTTTTTGAGTGGGACAATAATACATGTATGAGAGGGAACAAAGACACAGCGAAACAACAGACATTTAAGCATCCGGAGAGGAGACACTGGTGTGGCAGGGAGCTGGGAGGGGAATTTTGAGGAGAGGAACTGGCTGTGTTTGGGAACTTACCCACTGTGCAGACTTTCCTGAAGTCAGGGCAGCACTCCATGTAGTGATGACAGTTAAAATCACACTGGCAGTCATGCTCTCTAGAATACCCTGCCCCACATCTCCCTGTACAGCTCGATACATCTAAAATCACACAACACTGGTGTAAGCATTGCCAAACCACAACTGTCCTTAAGGAAATGCTGAATGGAAAAGGAGTAAAGCTTCTCTTTTTTTTCCCTAAAGAATGTGGTTTCTTCACTCGATACTGCAGAAGCTGGGGGCCTGTGTGACGCCTCCTAAAGGTGAGGGGAGCAGAGGTTTGCTCTGAGGCAGCCTGAGGACCAGCAGCAGCAGCACATGTTCAGGTATATGGGGTCTTCTGCTGAGCTAACTTACCCTGTTTCTCCTGAAAACTAAGGAATCCTTGAGGATTGGTTCTGTAGCATGACCACAGGCATCCAAACTAGCCCCTTAGGCAGTATATCAGCTTTGCTGACTAGTTCTCCAATTTGATTCCCCCTCTGCATGGTTGTAGGTGTACTTCTGCACGCTCGTACCTGACAGACCCCTTAGGTGTCTGATTTTTACTGTTGGTAATGCTGTTCCTAATTACCCATCTAACCAGGTTAGCTTGCAAACTGGAGAGCACTGTCATAACAAATACAGCTCCCTGAAGCCATTTTTATTGGAAGTTTCAAAATCTGCCTACTCCCTACACTATATTTTTTCCCCTGATGTCAGGGAGGAATTTGGTATCAGCTCTAAGGTTAAGAACAGTTGGGATCTAGCCCTGCAACTCCTATAAAATACAGTTTGTTAATTAGAAGATTACTTACTAGCAGACTAACAGAAAAGCTCATCCCACAATGGCTTTACTGCCAGACTGCTGGGAAATGCTGGATAATAAGAAATGGTGCAGATAACAGGTGGTAAAGCAAGACATCAGGAGGTGTCTTGCTTTAACCTGTGAGCATTCTAGCTTGGCAGCACCTTGCTACCTTCTGCTGCCAGATCAGATATTCACCCTGCAACCCTCCCCTTCCTCTGTGAAATCTCTGCTAACACAACCAGCTAACAGCTTCTTCTGGAAATGAAACATGCAGGACCACAAGTGAAGCGTCCCTAAATACAAACAAAGAAGCTGAACAATCAGCAAGCTCAAACAGATAATCAGCTGAAACATTGAGGAACAACAAGGAAATAACATGTAACACAACACAACACCAAAGACAATTTCTAACAGCACACACTCCACGTGTGTGTGTGTGTGTGAAGGAAGACCCTGGGATAACAAATACTACATCTATTACATATACTGTGATTTTCAGCAAGTACTTGTAATGCTTGTTACCACTTTGCTACAAATAGAAAAGTGGAACTAAGGGATAACTGGAGACATTAATGGACTTGAGTTACTGGGCTATTAATAGAGCAGCTGAAAAGACAAGATGGACATCTTCCTTTATGGATATATGCCCAATATATTGAACCCTTCCTCCTTTATGGAAAAAAAGTAAGTCCAATAGTTATATAGTTAATATAGTTAATAGTCCAATAGTTACACCTCTTAATTTGTTTGTTTCTTTTAAGTTTATGCAACTTATGGAGTTACTTGTTATGTAAGGTAAGTTATGGAGTTACTTGTAAGGAAAATGCCTGAATGGCCCTGGTTGCTGTTGGCAAAAGTCTTGATTTTTGCTGAAACTGGTGGGAAGGCATCACTTATCAAGGGGTCAGTGTAAGGTCACATCTGGCATGGGGTGTATCCTGAGGAGCTGCTTGGATACATGACATTGTGCCTTCTGTTATCAAGTAGTAATAAATCAGTTTCCACCAGCAAGTAATACCCGGTGTTATCCCCCTGAAAATTTGGGAGCTACCAGAGAACTGCAATAGCACAGGATTTGCCAGGTGGCATGTTCTGCTTCACCATAAGAGTGCTATTTTAGTTAGGAATCAATTACAGAGCTTGGAGAGTAGATACAAATTTGTATCATTAGACAAATAATTCTCCAAATTTGCCTCAGTAGTGTAATAATGGTGCATTTAATGGCAAAGCACTTAGTGAGGTAGAGACATTCCTTTCCCTGAGCTTACTGAAATATTTCTAACCAACCTTTGTGGATATTGTCATGTTAGATTCTTCCTAAATCCAACTGCAAATCACTAGGGCTAAATACCTCAGTATGAGGGCAACAGGCTCTGTAGACTATGTCTACAGAAAAAGTAGTAGGTTCATACACATTTTGCATTACATTTATATTTTTATGTTATTCCTCAAAAAAAGAGGACTATGCTACACCAAAATTTATTTATGAAAATATTCAGTAAGACTGAATCATATTTCCTGTCTGAAAAAAGTTCTAGAGCTTAGTATTTTTATGAAGATGCATTTGAAACATTTTTAACGTGTGTCAGACACACACTCCTAGACACCCTCCCTTCAGCTTTGTGTGTTACAGTACCTTGAGAAGACACTTCTGGAATCAAGGACAGTGAAAGGACCACCAGGGATAAGCAAAGTATGTTCCATATGATCATAACTTTCAGGTACGACATCATTCCTAAAAAGAAATAATCTCACATCACCATTTGCAATTCAATTAATTCATCATTTAAAAAATGCAGTGCATATCTTTATATATGACTAGCTTCATAAAAATATAAAATAAATAATAAAACTGTTCAAGGACAAATTGCTAATTTAGAAACACTCCATAAATTTTGTCTTGATTATTAGTCAATTAGCTGTTAAATACTGTAGTGAGACTATAGAAATTCCTTATTAACAAGTAATAGAAATAATTTTTTGCAGGTTTCTATTACATGAAGACTACAGTCAGTCACCTTCTAACATGGGTACACTTTAGCACAACAATATTTAAAGTTATAATAAAAAAATAAAAATCTATAATAAACCCAAATACTGACAGAATATTAGTTATTCAGCAACATAACTTTATAAACCATAACCTAGCACTGAAATATGTCAAATGGAAACGTAGGCTAAAAGTAAATCTTCTTTCAAAAGGAAAACTTTGGGTTTTCTGTCCTAGTTCCTCGTTTTCCTTTTGAAGAGGAGCTCTGGGTAGAGACAGGTGTAGCACTTACCTAGCAGAGAGTGTGCCTGCTCCCAGGGCTGTTCCCAAATCCTTATATATTGCTTTGGAACTGTGCTGGGGTCAGGTAATTAGGCAGCTTGTTAAACACACCACCAATGACAGCTCATGACAGCAAACTTTCCACAGGGCTTGGAAGAGGGCCCAGATGACTAGACTAACACAACATCTGGAAAATACTCCCATTAAGAAAAACGTTTACAGAAAAACTAAATAGGGACTTACTAGTCAAAACACATTTTGATTACTGAGAAAAATGAACAAATTGTCCTCAATGCAGCTGGAAGGCATTAGAGAGTATTGCAGAGCAATAAAAAAATCATCATAGGCAAATGCTGAGTGTATTTTCTTTCCTGTCAAATGGAGCTTAGGTGACAGTAGCCTGAAATTATGCAGTTTTATCTGCTACTGATGGTGTATCTTCTCCAAAAAGTAGTGAGAGCTAATTCATACAGACATAAGTAATTCACCACTTGCACTGAGTATTTTGTACTTTTCCCTGAACTGAATGGAAATGCTGCCAAGGCATTGGCTAGAAATCAAAGAATTGAGTCAAATCTCAAAGTTGTTGAACATATGATATGTAAGACATTGAAAATGAATGAAAGAGCCCTTAATTGTTTTAATGGTCTTTGTGTTCATTGGTTCCAGATTCAGGGTACTGGGAATGGTCATTGGTAACTCTCAGAGCTAAAGGAGGTTTTAACTGAAACTTTTAATAGTCCTGACTCTTGGGGTTTGGGAGGGATTTTTTATTCAGAAATTATCCTAAAGGCCAGGGAACTTCAATACTTCTCTTTTATGACATTACTTGAGTCCCAAAATAGTTCTGTTAATCCAAAATAATAAATATGCTACAGTACACATTGATCCCAGTTGAGGAAAGGGCTTCAAATGAGAATGAGTCTCTTAAGGAAAATAATGCAGAACAGGAGTGGGTTTAAACATGTGTTTGAATGTTTCCCTCACTTGGTTCATTGATTGTACAGCTTTGGTATTTTTATTCTAGAATTTCTAATTTCTGTATTATCACAACAGAGAGATTTTCATTCAGTCTTTCTGCATTGTGTGCAGATGGAACAGCTATTTACTGAAATTAAATGGAGTAACTATTACTCTAATTTGTGAAAAGGGGAGACTGAGTTGTTATGGAGTTTATTCAAGGTCGCACACAGAAGGAAATGTATATTACATGTCTTATAATAAGAGTTTCAGGGCTGTCTTTAGTGGACTATAAGCTTGATAAAGTAACCCTGGCTTGGGTAGAATGGTGCCTGTCTATGATTATTTAAAGCCTGGGGAAGAAGTACTTGTTAGAGTAGCCAAATAGGATCAACATGATGAGAGGTTTCCTAGAAAAGTGCTGACATCCTTATAACTTAATTAATTTATAATTTGATCAGGCAAAACATTTAAGACTAAATTATTGAGTGTATCCTTACTTTGAGATCCATGATAGGGAGGAGATTTGTTATATTTTCCATCAATTCACAGCTGATGCAGCTGTGAGTCCCAGTTAGTACCAGCTGGCTCCCTGAGGTGAATATATGTATGTGTGTATGCATATATATATATATATGACTCAATAAGAAGAAACAGAAGATCAAAATTATTATAATTTTTCTGTTAACGTGCCAGGGCTCAGCTGAGTCATACAAGGACAATTAGGTACCTACATACTTGAAATATGGGTAGTCGTGACTGGCTGCTACATGGTGTCATGGATGTTCTTTTTGGTAGGATTGCACTGTTTCATTTCTCTTCAGAATTAAAATTTTGGGTTGTTAGAGGTCACATGGGGTTGCAAAGTTTGAGTGAAAAGAATTTCAGAAGTGGATCAACAGGCTGTGAAGAGCACTTAAGACACCTTTAGGTTGTAGCATCAAAGTGGCATTGAGATGGGTGGTCAGACAACACTCAGGTGGGGGCTGATCCTGACCAGCTTTTGCTGGTTTTCCCTTTGTTTTTAGGCATGGATTTTGAAATCCTGCTTTGAAGTGTTGTTATGAATTCTGGGAGGTGGCAAGAAAAGTGCTCAGGGCACATGTGCTGGGCAGAGTGTGCTCCTACTGCTGTGCTGGGGTTGGAGTGCCGGGGAGAAGGGCCTGGAGAGGAGGGGGAGCTGCATGGGCAGGGGAGGGAGAGCTCCATCCCAAACACAGATATAACATAGGGAAAGTACAAAATGTTCTATTTCCTTCTTTTGATTTCAGCTGCTTTTAGGGAAACAAGACTCATTACATTCCTGATGAGTAAATAGGGATGCATGGCTTCACCAGCATTTTAATTTATCTTAAAGCAGCACATGGGACCTAATAATGTGGTTAGTCACTCCAATGAAAAAGAGAGAACCTTATTTTTTATCTGACTTTCATTGCTTCACTTAGATAACAACTGGGCAGTCATTTAATTTGGCAAGGCTTTCAGGCAACGTAAACCCTTCATCAGACCTTGGCATGTGTATCCAAAATCTTATCTGTACTTCCAACTTCACTAGTAGATTGCATTTTTTAAAGAAAGAGGTTAAAAAAAAAAACCCAGCCTTTCCTTACAAACCCTGCTTGGCCTGTGTAGCGAGATGATCCCATTTACAGCACGATTGTTGTAATTTTTTATTTCTGGATGGACAGATTCCTTACGCTCATGCCCCTGACCCAGCACTGCCTTTTCAGGCCTTGGCTTTTCCACAGGCTCCTCAGTCAGGCACATTTATAATAGTGGTTTGGGGATGTGATCATATCCACTGGGATCACATGGAAAATACAAGTCAGATTTGGGCCTGGTCTGACCTTACTGCTTTTTCAGTCCCATCATTGATCCCCTTTGTAAACCCATCAGGATCCTCAAAATATGCTGTGATTTTTAGATGAACAGTAAGTTACCTTGGGTGCTCTGAGTCCCTGTGAGGATTCAGGAAGAGCTGCTGGAGGATCCCAGCAGAAGTGATACAGAGAAACTGAGCTGAGCAAGAGCAAAGAGATAAGGTATTTGGAGCAGTGTTGGCCTGTTAAATAGTCACTGATTAATGAACCCATATTTCACTTTTAACATAAAAGGAATCAGAGAAGGAATGTAATTGCAAGTTAATTGAGAGTGCTGGACATCTCACTGAAGTTACTAAGAAAATTATGAAAAATCACAGAAAACTTCTGGTCTTGCAGGAAGGACTGACAGACTTTCAGGGTTGTGGTCTTGGTGGGGCAAGGAAGGAGAATGGTGTAGAGGATGTAGGAGCCTTCATGTGGGAAGGGCCTGGGATTACAATTCTTTCTTCCATGCACAACTGGCTATCTTTCACTGGCATATTTTATCTGATTGTGAAGAAAAAAAAAAAGAAAAAAATATTAATTTGAAAGAGCACCTCTGGCTTTTAAGACAGAGGGATATTAACTTTTTTTACTTTTCCGTGGTTTACGAGTAGCAGTAGTACTACTATGAATTCTGCTGTACCAAGGCTCAAAATGCTCACATACATCATCCAGCTGATGTAAATATAGATTTATTGTATTTCCAACTCTGAAAAAGGTGAGAAAATTTTTTTAAAGTAAGAAGTAGAGAGGAAAATATGACTTAGAAATGATATTTGTCCTCACAGAGATCTCAGCTGAGCCCATAATGATAGGTGGAAGAGAGATAGAATCCACAGGTTTGTGTTATTTTTATAGTACTACCAATATCAGTAGCAGAAATCTTTTTATTCCAGAAGAGCCTTTAAACTCAGTATAGCTGCAGACATTACTGAACATGTTGAAGAGCAGGAGGAGGAGAAGCAGATTTGCTGGCTGGTTACATCTATGGATGACTTCTCTGGAGCCTTGGCTGTAAGAGCATCACTTTATATCTGTCATAATATTGCTCAGTGGGTCCTCACAAGTTTCCCTGAAATAATTTTAAAGGTTTTTATCCCGAAGCTAGAGCATGGATTTATTTGAGCTAGACTGGAATCTCGTTTTATGTGGAATCTGTGCTCTGATTCATACAACAGGGCAGACTTTTAGTGGCAGAAAATTACTGGGAAAAATCTTTTGGGGAATGTCTGGCAGAACAGGACCTCATTAAATAAGAAATATTCAACTTCCCTTTCTTGCCCCCTACAGGAATTATTCCTCTCTGAACCTGGGCCTAGTGAAATGGTTATAGCTTTGAATACAGACAGCCGATAAAAGTGAGTACTGTTTCATTAAAAAAGTCTCACAAAATGAAATATATTTCATATTATTTGCTCTTTTTTATTCATATAGTGTATGGACTAATTCTACTGAATCATAGCTGCAAGAAAACATGAGATTTAACCTATAGGAAGAAAAAAAGTCAAGCAACATTTGATTGATGTGAAGAATGGCCCAGGATAAGAAGAATGAAGAAAATTAACATGAGAAAGGTTAATGTAGGAGAGCTACCTAGAAGTCTACCTGAAAGGTAAGAAATTATGTTTATCAGTTAAACCAGAATTCTCAGTTCAACAGTAGGAGCTGAATTAGCACTGGCTCCTGGGGATCTTGGGAATGAAAGATGTAGGCAATTCTTTCAGTTTAGTTATGTCATTACCCATTTAGGACAGTTAACAGAGGCTCCCAGAAACAGTCACCACTTTTCATGTGGCTGACAAATAACACCCTCAGTTTAGCAAAAGATCAGTGAAAAGGCGTCAGACGGGGTTTTTCAGACTTGGTATGAAGTAATTTTCTTGTAACATGAAGAATCATCTTTCCTAGACATCACACTTAGGCTACTATAAATAATTATTTTAACACATTTTCAAAGCTTTCACTTCTTATGTCCTCGAGCAAAAATGATCTGTTTGAATGTGTATATGCAAGGGGAGAAATCTTCCTGGATCAGCATAATTGTACAGAAGAGTGATGAGTGGATTTTAGTGTATACTGCACTGAGAAGAGGTTTCGTTTTCTTTTTGGGAACTTTTCTGCTGTTGCTTGGCTTCAGAGTGAGAACTGAATAGTAACTTCTGATGTACATTCAATAGGAAGGTCTCAAACGTCAAACAACAAGCTCCTGTACAAAAAGCTCTCCTGGCAGTATTGAATACTGTATATTAATGGTAGTGGAGAAAGCTTTGGTTAAAGCTGCCAGAGGCTTGTGGAACCTGCTCTCTTTCTTACTGCAAACATTGTTTTACAAAAATCTGAATTACTCCTCTGAAACATTCAGTCCTTCTGTCCATTCAGATTCTGTTGTTTAAAGACACCTACAGTGAACAAGTGTTGCCTGGATGTTTGGCAGAGTGAATTGTCTCAGCATGATAAATCCCCTTTCCTTTGGCAGAGGTAAAGGTATTTAAAACACAAGAAAATGTTCATTTCCCCTTCAGTTTCAACGACCTTTGAAATTGCTGTATTCTCTTTTAAATGCTTTCAACATGAACTCTGCCTCTAAAAAATCAGTTTTCTTCTCAGACCTCCTGCAAGAGTTGCACAAGCACAGCATGATTGCAGCAGCTCCAAGCAGGGCACTGAGGCTCAGCAGCTCTGAGATTGTACTTCAAATGTAACAGGAATTTTCTGTCTACAAATGAAACAATGGCAAATATGTAAATTATTTAGCAAGGCTGTGTTATATCAGAGGTTGTGCAGTGCTGAGCTGAAGCAGAAATGATCTGCAGCAAAGGCAAAATTCTTGACCTGATTTGATGAGGGAAAATAAAATCTCAAAAAAATCCCCAAGCTGTAGTTTTTATCCAAATATCTTCCTGACATATCAGGAAATTTCTAGGCATTGGCTTCTGTTTGCCTATAATTAAGTCTGGGGTTAGAACTGAGTATTAGCTTTTAGAAATCTAAAACTGAAAGTCCATGTAATTACCTGTTTCTCAAGGGCACCAGCATGGGTGGTAAGAGCTCCCTTCTGGCAGGGAGTTCCCTACCTCTCCTAAACAGTTCTCCTTCACTGCATGGACTGCCAGCGCTCACAGCTCTTAGGGCTGGGGATCTGAACTAGTCCTCGTATCCTTCCTGAGGGCTGACTGTGCTGGAGGTTGGGGTCAAGGTCAAGCTTTGGAAAGACGAGCCTCTGTGGATTTTAAAAGCCCAAGGAGTTAAAAGAGGGCTGGCACCTTTTCTGTTTAAATGATTCATCCCCCTTCTAGACTTCAAATTAATTTTATGGTTTGAATTAAAGTTAGATTATAAGTCAGTGATTCAACTCTGTCGTGTTCAGTTTTAGGGAGGTGCCTGGCATGGCCCTTCTGCTCTCATTTACTGTAGGGATTGATCAATACACTGATATTACTAAGCATTTATTTGGGCTCAAAGTAAGGGTTTCTGGTGTTGGAGCTCTGGTACTAAGAGGTTAAAAAGGAGGGCTGAGGATTGACAAAGGTCTTACCTTCTGCATTAGCATAGGAATTGATCTCCACAGTAAAACTCAGCTTGGCGTCTTCACGATTTTAAGATTTATGGCTAACATTCAGTATATGCTTAGCAATAGAATTTCAGTGTATTTTGTTAAAGTTCAATTTATATATTTCAGTTTCAGTCTAAATTTTCAGAGATTTGTGTGTTTCAGTTGCTTCACATGTTACTGTAGGGATTGGCTTTATTATTGAGGTTAGCCTAAGGATGTGGGCTGGAGTCAATATTTAGTCTTCTACAGCCCAAAAACTGTCAGCAGACATGACCCACAGCCATGTATTTTACTTTTATAGCGGGACTAATCTCTGCCTATAAGGAAGATTTGATTTAACAATTCAGCACAGCAATATACACATTATGTGGGGATTGCAGAGATAGGATTAGAGTTAGGAGAAATCTAATCTGGTATTTAAGATCAGGGTGAGAGGCTATAAATAAGGATTATGAAACTTGGAGCCCTCTGTGGTATAGGTTTTCTGCCGTTGACATGTCTCAGTTTTAATTGGGGATTGCCTTCGTGTTTAGAGTCTGAAGTCCCAGGACTGGTTTTCTGGTGTATTTTACAGAGCTCTAATTTGTACTGATGTCAGTCTTTGGCTGTAAATATGTGATATTTAAATATGTAATAGTATTTTTGACTGCATAGATGGGTATGTTATATTGTGGTTTAACATTTAGGAAACTTCAATGTCAGAAACCCATTTTACTGACTGCTGTTATTGGTATTACTTATCCTACCAGGGCTTAGACTAAACCCATCACAAGCTTAATAACCTTAATAACAGCCAGGGAGCAAACCCTTGAAATGTTCCCAGAAAGAGAAAACAGAAGCATCTCTCCATCGCAGCTCACTCACCTCCTGAGAGAATATATGAACATGATGCATGTCTAGGAGAAGAATGTGGGCTATCAACTGCTGTGCTCTGGGACATGTTTAATCACCAGTCAGCAACAGGAAAAGACACCTTTCTCTTCCCCAGGGCACAGCATGGGAGTGCAGGTGCATCTGACAGGCTTTTGCACCTCGGTTGGCATCACTGTCAAGGGAAATAGAACACCAAAACCTGGCAGCATTTTCCTGTATTTTCTGTAACTGACACCTGACAATGAGTCAGTGTCACCAAACATGATCTGCTCTGTTTCTGTCACAGTGTTCTCTGTGCTGATGGCTCTTTAACTCAGCTTTCTGAGGGACTCTGAGCTCTAATGAGGACTACAAGGAAAAGAAAATCTCTCCAGCAGAGAATCGAGCAGTTTGCATCACTCTCTGATGGGCTGACAGGTTTATAGATAATACCTTCCTAGTTTAGGAAAGACTATTTCCCTTGGCTGGACTGTGAAGATTCCCTTTCTAGCATAGACAGTGGGAAGGAATCTTTTTTTTTTTTTTTCTTTTTTCTTATTCCAAAAGATTAGAACAGGCTTTGGATGTTAGATTCTGATGTGAGGAGGGAGGTGCATTTGTAAGGGACATGCCAGGAGAAGGTGTTTAAGGGAAGTAGCAGGTCATCCTCATAAGCTTCTCTTCTTCCAAAGGAAAAAGAAGGTGCTTTTCAGACCAAACAACAAAAAGTCCTTTCCCTCTGCACCTAACAATCTTATTTCAGTCCATCATCAGAGATGTATCTGGAGGATGGGACTTCTTACAGGCAGCCTTCTTTTATTCACTTCAGAATGAGTCATATGTTTTCGTGACCAAAGCAGTTGACTTGAAGATGAAAATTATAAATAATGCACCACCCTTAAGACAATTCTATTCCTGAAAGATTGAGCTCAGGGAATTGGCAACATCCTTTGCTCAAAGTTAGTTTTCAGAAAATAAGAGAAAATCCTAGGGACGCTGGTAAAGAATATGGTTTGACATAGGCATATTCTTACAAGAAAACATCATTTATCCTGTGTTTATGGGTGCTGTGCCTGAGAAACAAATGTCATAAAGGCTCAATCAAACTGGAAAGAAAAGAATTTGCATAACTGTAATAATATACCATAACTGCTGCTTAAAAGCATGACCTTCCAGAAATCCTGTCAGTAACAAAATGACATAGCTAATTGCTTCCTTTTCTGCTGAGGAGTGCAAACCTTCAGCATGGAGTGGAGGTGCATGTGCCAAAATACTGACAATGAACATTAGAGCCCCTGTTCTGCCTGTGCTTCAGTAAATGATTCAGCCCAATTCTTGCTGCTGTTAAATGCAGGATGTGAGAAATGAGCAGGATGGACAGACACAATTTATGGGAAAGCTCAGTGTAACAGCATGCCAAAGCCAATCCCACAGGAGCTTAGTGACTACACAGTGATGTGAAATAGCAGTGAAAATGAACTCTCAGATGAATGTGGGGGCCACGTGAGGAAGAACAGCCCAAAGAAAGATCCCACAATGGTCCTCTCCTGGTACCTGATCATGGGTTCTTGGTTGTCCTGAATACACTGAAAGGAAAAGCAGCTGGAAAGGGAAGTGTCTTGCTCAGCTTTTCATGCCAAACTCAGTGGAAATCCAGGTCTCTTGATGTTTTAATTAATCTTTTTTTCCTTAATTCTTCAAGAGTATCTAAGAATATAGCATATATTTCAACTAAGGATATGCTCCAAACTCACCAGTGTGTTCAGGAGAACAGCAAGTCCTTCTAAGTGTTTAGCTTAACTTTTAGATTAAAGTAATTTGATGTAACTGTGATACGAACACCACATTTTCAAAAAAGATCTTCAGAATCCATAAAGTTGACATCAACTAGAGGAAGAATTGCTGGAAAAGGTGTCTAAGGATGGAGAAGCTAAAGCAGTGGGACTGCAGGCTGTCTGTCAAATTCTAGGAAATTAATTTGAGAATGCCCAAAAAGATGCAACTTTTATTTGCAGATAAAGAGTTCCTGTGAAGGAACTGTATCTTAATAAACCTGTTCTCATGTGAAAGCATGAGATGAGCTTAAACTAGAAAGATCTAAATTATAAATGGAGATAAGGTGCTTCTCCTTGTGTTTTGGGCATGTCTGACCTTTTTAGTTGGGTTAATGTGCTACATACTCTCATCTGTTTCTATGAATATATTTCAGCTCCATTTAGCCTAGAGGAAGATAAATTTGTGACTTTGGCTTGAGTAAAATTAGTTTTATAAGCAAAGTGTTTCAGATACCAGACATAAGTATTTAAATTCCAAATCCATTTGATGCTTACTTTTAATGCATTACAGTGATTTTTATATACAAATATTAGAGCTGTGAGCATAGGCTAGGTTAAAAGGGGTTTATTTCTGAAATAGAACAGAGATAATACAGGATATTTTTTCCAAGCTTATATGAAGCTCTGATGAAGCTTGAATATTAATTGTGCCTATTTTGCCCAGAGTGAAGACCAAACAGGAAAACTCAGTTATTTGCAGTACTTTATAAATGCGATGATAAATATTTCCTTTAGGACCTTGCAACAAGTGGTTACTTAAATGATCCTAAGAAAGGATCATTTAACTAGGAAAATTTCCTGAATTAGTTATTTATGTCAGTAAAATATATACATAAAATAATAGATGTTATTGGAATGTATTCCAGCCTATTACCTCTAAGTGAAAAGCCACAAAACATCCAAGCTTTTTTTTTTCCATCTGTGTATAATAAATTTTAAACCTTAGGATGCTTTGAAATTCCCAGGAGTTTCACAGTGGTTTCAGAATATGTACAAATCCTGAGTATTGTCTTGAGGCTTTGCTGAGATGGTTGTGGTGTTTCTTTGCAGTATTCCCGGTGTGGAAAACATGAAGGACAGACTGGCACCGTTATCGGACTATCCTGGTTTTGTAGCCCTTTTGTTTCACCTCAGCTTTACCAAAATACAGGTGACCGGAGGGTGCACCGTGCTGGGGGAGGCCTTGTGTTTTAACCAGCTGCACTACTAGATCCAGTGAGAAATGGGGCCAGTTCAGGTGAATTTTAAATATGGCATTAACTTAGCAGGAGGCAAGTTGAACCTGGGCAGTGAAGGTCGAGGAGATGCTGGAAGGCGTAAGCAGAGACTGAGAGGCCCTGGGCCCTCAATGAGTCCCTCAGTGTTGGTGGAGATGATGTGCTGGTTTGTTTGGCCAGCGGGGCGTTGATGGGAATGGGCGGGCTGCAGACACAGGACGTGAGAGCAGAAGGAGGATTTGGCGTCAGTGAGCAGCTACCAGGCCGTGGGCAGCAGGCACTGCCTGGAATACTCACTCATGGAGGGGCTGGGAACGGCCCTCCCTGCCAGCAGATAGGCTTAAGTGTTTTTGTCTTTGGGAGTCCTGGGGGGTGGGGGAGATGGCTGTGGAATTTGCAAGGATTGCAGTAGTTTGGCACCATTTTCGGGGTGATGTTATATCCATAACATCCTGTTCCAGGGCTCCGGCTGGGGCTGATGACTCTGTGTTACCTCATGGCAACGCCCTGGTGCTCTGCTCCTGAGGGCTCGGGTTACTCAGTGAACTTCACTGTGTGGCCAGATAAAACTGCCCCATTATTGTGACAAGCTGTTGAAATTCTTCTGGTGACATTTAGACCAGCACAGATCAGAAATTAGGGGCCTGGATTCAGTGAAAGCAGACCATGGGGCTTGGTTAATATTTTTAGGCTGATACGGGATACTGTGAGCAGCTTTGGTTGCCTGAGCACAAGGTACTGAAAATAAGACAAATGAGAAGAGGCTGCAATAATAAATAAAGTAATGGAAAGATGCAAGAGGAAAGCACAGAGGAGTTTAGTTTGTTAATTCTAGCAAAGAAGGGCTTTGACTTCTGTGCGTAAATACCTCCAGGCAATAATGATCTGAGGGACCGAGAGGAAGAGAATTATTTGAGCCTTTAGTTTAGAATTATTTAGAATTATTTAGCCTTTAGTTTGGCTGCAACAGCAGCCAAATCCAATCATTTAAAGCACTTTGTAAGAAAGATTGCAGGAAATTGGAAGGTTCTTAAGCATTCTATCACCGAGGCACGGGAACAGCCTGCTGACCAAATGAGTTTTAAGGGGGAGTTGGATGCATTTTTGAACGAGGTGGGAGAAGGATCTTGGTGGCAGGAGTTCCTTCCCTGTGTCCCTCCCTGGCTGCCCTCTCAGTCTGCATTGCTGTAAGAGCATGGTGAAGCTGAGGTTGTAGCAGGAACCTGAGGTGATTTTGGAAGGCTCTTGCTGTAAGACAGTAGAGCAGGGACAGTTATTTTGGAGACGTTACTTCACTGTCAACGGATCTGATGTATTTCCATTTACTAAGTCGTGTGTCACAGCTGTCTGTTGGAGCCTTCTTTGGGCAGCCAGTAAAACCTTGCCATTTCATAATTAATGGAGAGGCAAAAACACTAATTTCCCACCTTCCTGGTGCTGCAGAGCAACTGCCAATGGCCCCAATATTTTACTTCAGTCCCTCTTCTGTTGGGGTAATTTCAGCTTTCTCAGTGGCTTGAAGTAAGAAGGGAGAATGCCTCAGTCACCCCCCTGAAATTTGTCCTCCCACTTCTGTGAGCTCTGTCATTCAGTTATTGGTTTCTCTTGCTAACTGTGACATTTAAGCAAATTTTGATGAGAATAAGAGTCAGAAAGACCACCCCAGTAGTTGTAAAAGATAAGGTGTGTAGCATCTGCAGCTTTCTGTGTATAAAATGGTAAAAAATATTCATTCCTGCTGCTCAACAGAGTTTCCCAACCAACAAACCAACCAGTGGTTTGTTGTTTTGGGTGTTTTTAGTTTCAGAAGCAATGTTTAAGTAGATAATTGTAGTTGCTGTTAGAGCATTTTGAACACAGTACTAGTTTGCTTTTTAACCCAGTTTTGAAACCAAAGCTAAAATTTAAACTTATATCTCAATGACAAAGATGATCTCTCTGAAATACTACTTTAGGTTAATACAGGATAACTTAAAAGCAGCTTGCTTAGTTTGTAGCAAAATCACACCATTAAATAGTGAAGAGTGAGAAAGTATAGATATTTGCCATCAGTTCCTCCTTATAATTTATGTCCTAGTGAAATAAAATATTGATATTGGCCTAACGATAAATAAGATCATGCTGATGTTCTTTTGAAGTCCATTCCAACCTTGCACTTGTTAATGAAAGCAGTTTAATTCAAAAGTGTCACCCTTAACTGTCTCAGTTAATCTATGAACACTCCCCTGGACAATGAAGTTGTCTATTGAACATCATAATCTGTAGGTTTTGCTCAATTTTTCTCTTTCCTTTTTTTCCCCTGTGAACATCATGCATGTTCCCCTTCTGGGACCTTTGGGTCCTGCCAGGACAGTAGTTTGCTTTGTGATTCATATGTGAACTTCAGAAAATACAGACACTCGGTGATGATTTCAGGGATTTGATGTTACTCCCATCCTTTTAGGCTTTTTACATTTTTATAATCACTTTATCTGGCATAATATTAAAGAGCATTGCAAATAACATTTATTTGGAGCGATTACTCTTGCACAAGACTGTCTGGCAGATTGCAGGCGTTTCCAGATGTTCTGATTTACAAGTACTGTTGCTCATCTTATTAAAGTAAATGTATTTAATGCAGGACCAAAACAGCTTAAAAATAAACAACCACTGCATAATAGGTAAATGCAAACAAAGATTATCTTTACTTACAAAATATGTCTATGGAAAACTGGAGTAAATAATTGACTGAATAACTGACATGTCAGTGCTGCTACAGACACAGAAATTATAATTCTTAAAATATTTGAATTTTTTTGTTGTTAAAATACAACAGATTAATCTAAAATCTCAGTCTTCTGAGAACATCTGTCTATAGAAGAGGGTTATCTAACCTGTGACCATTCAGGCAACAGCAATGGCTGTTTTTCATGTCAGTCTCTCTCTCAAAGGGCATTTACAGCTTACTTAGAACATGGGGACACAGGATACACCACTCCAGGTGAAACTGTATAATAACTAATAAAAAAAAAGAATGCATGGCATGTATGCAATGCTTTGTTCAGGTATCTGTAGGGAGCTTTTTCCATCTCTGTGTGAGAACACAAACTCTCATTTGATAGATGTAATAAATATAACCCGATTTCTGCCGACACTCTTATAAACACTACAAGTACATATTCCTTTTGTGGTGGGCACAATACTGAAAAAAATAGAATTTCATCCCAGAAGTTCAGAACTGAGCTCAAACCTGTAACTGCAGGCTTGCTTGCTAAGTAGCAGAGCTTTTTCATGCTCTATGTTCTGATATCTTAAGAAAAATCAAAACAAAAGAATGAAATCCCAATTATATTTACAAAAAATACCTGTCCACTGTTTCAGCAAATATGGACTTAAATTCTGGTTTCTGATTTGAAGTTGTCCCAGTGTGCTGTGGGCTTGTGGGTGCACTGGTAAGTGCTCGTGTACTCTAAGTAGCTGCTCAGGATGTTCAGGAATTGGTGACAGCTCCCACTTGAACTAAATCCATAAATCCATGGTGTAAAGTAAACATGATCCAGTGTTTGTGGATGCCCTGATTCCCTTTCTGATTTAAATGTACCACAGGTCTGTCTGTGACTCCTGGGGGTTTGGTACTGCCGAGTCCCTCATATTCACGGATGTCTCTGACCTAGGGAATTTTTGTCTCTGTGACCAGCATTTGAGACCTACAAGAGCAAGTGGCAGCATCCGATATTTGATGGCAAAGTCTCGTTGGGCCACCTGCAGCCCCAGACTTCTGATGCCAGTGGGTCCTTCCTTCAGCACCACTACTCTGTCACTGTTCCCTCCTGTGGAGCAACAAGGACTCCTCCAGTCAATCCTGTCAGGTAAAACTCCAGCTTATTGGCAGCAGTGTTCATATTCGAGAATACTTCTCCATCACGGGTTTTGGTGTGGTATCAGTGGGCAAGCATCAGTGCATCACTCATAAGATCCTATATAAAACTGTGAGCCAGAGGAACCCCCTGCCCTTCCCCCAGGAGCACAGTGCGGAATAGGTCCTAAAATCCATGCACACACACCTTTGTCTGTAATGGAATGGAGCTTATCTGCACTGTAGATACAGAGTTTGTAAAACTGGGAAAAACAGCTCAATAACCAACCCTCTTGTAAGGGAAATCATTATGAAAGTGCTGTTTACCAACGTGGTGTTACACTGGGAGCTGTTTAATAGCTTCCAAAATGAATTTTTTAGATAACTTGGACAGAAAATGGTGTTGGACTCCTTTCCTGTAGTTATGCATTTCACTATCTTTGTTGTATTTATCTCTAATGACACCCCAGCAGAGGAGTACTCTGGAGAAAGAGATGAAAGAATAAAATGAAGCGGTTCTGTGCAAGGAGCAAACTCCTGCCAAGTGAAAAAAAAGGCCAATTTGAGAGGAAGAGCAAACAGATATGGAAGTCTAGGGAGGCTGATTCCTGGCAGTAAAGACAGGCTGTAGAGGACTTGAAAGGAAAGAAGTAGATGCTTGTTAGTAGACTAAGATCAAGGTCTTTGTAGCAGTACTTAGAGTTATTGTGAGTGGGGGGGAAAGGATTTGCTGTGGTCAGAGGACAGGTTATTGCTGTCATTGAGAGGTGGCTGAGAAGTTGATGCTCAGGTACATAAAGCTCGGACTTTGACTTCAGTGTACTTGGGACCAAATATCTAATTTGAAGATGCTGTCTGGATGTGTATCTGAGTATCAGAAGCGTTTGTTGAAAGACACAAATGATGACAGAAAAGTGGGAAAGTTTGGGGTTTGCCAGGAGGAACAAACATCCATCGTGTTTTTCTCAGCTCAGCTTTAGGTGGTCAAAGGACTTGCTAAAATACTGCAAAAACTTGTGAAAATGGGCAATTTACTCATGTGGCTCTAAATCATGAAAATGTCTCAGACTTCAGCATGACTGAAAAATTAAAAATTTAAATTCCAGTTTCAGGGTGGAGATTCGGTGATTGTTATTTTCTATTAATTCCTTTCTAGTGCACAAGGTGGGAGCAAAACCAGTGCTGTGTGATTTATTTAGATAACCAGCAGGGCTTTGTAAACAAACAGGCTAATCTTGCAGTGCTGAGCTTCACTGCTGGACCTGACTGCCCAAAACCAGCTTTACTTCTCCAAAAAACTGGTTCTCAGCTCAATTCAGCCTGTTTCCATTAGCTGCTCTGCAGGTGTGTTTTTACATGCTGTGGGAATTCATTCTGCAATGGGCCCTTCTGTCCTGTTCATCATTTTCACATCTGTATCAGGACCATTCGGGTTACATCAGCTCAAAGTAAAACCTAGCTTTTGCTATTACTTGTAGTATCTGCTGAGAACTTTTCTATGATTAAGAGAGATTTTGATTAGCTGAGGAGTCCAATTTGAAGGCAGTTGGGGTTTTTAGCCAGGCTGTGACTGGCTTTCATTAGATGTGGCTCATTGGTAGTTGCTGATGGCTCTTTGCTTGTCTGCAGTAAAGCTACTACAGGTGGTAAAAACACCACGATATGACCTTGCTGTGCATTTGGGCTGGTGAACACAAACCACTTCTGTGTTAGAGCCTTGTCTATTAAAGGACAACATTGTTTATGCATCCAAAAAATTTTCAAAACATGAGCTGTGAAATGTTAGCGGTAATATTTTGGCAAAGGCTTTGCAGGTTACGCCCAACTTGAGGTTCTCTATCAGTCTCTGCATCACTGAGAGCATTGCAGAGCAACCAGTAAGAAAACCACCAATATTTCCTTTTCCACAAGGCCACAGCAGCTGAGAAAAGCAGACTGGCTTGAAGGGTTGGTAAATAGTGAATACTGGTGAGCTAATTCTGCTTGAAGACAGATGAGGAAGGATGAGACAGATGAGGAAGGATGAATAACTTTGATGCAATCAGAGTTATTTACAAGGCTTATATTTAAAGTCCAGTTCTTTTAAGTAGAAGATAAATTGAAGAAGTGATGGTTTTGTTGCAGATTTTTCAGCCCGTCTCCATCCCATAAGCTCTCGAGCATGGGAGCTGCTAGGACACCTCAGCAGAAACTGTCTGGTTCTGGTGCAAAGAAGCTTTGTCCTCCCCTGCTTGTCACTGGGGTTCCTGTAGTCCCTTCAGTGTGTGTTTTAATGTCATTTTCTCATGTTATTTTTGCTTCTTCCATTTCAGTCAGTCATGCAGTGGCACCAGAGAACTCTGCATTTTCCTCTCCAGACTATTTATTTGCCTGCTTTATGTGAAGAGCTGGAACACTCCAGTTGTTCCTGAGGTATTTGGGAACTCATTCTTCTCCCAGATTTGCAAACCTCATTTTTTAGATCTAAAGCAGCAGATTCCAGAGACGATGAAGCTAAAATCATGTGAAGGAACCTCGATGTTATTTAGAATTGGGCTTTTTTATGAGCCACTGTGTTTATGAGGGACAGTGGTAATGGGGAATACTCATGAGATTCTTTTCTTTAGGGATGCTGGTGTGTTTTGCTTCTGAAGCTTGAGACCCCAAATTAGATACATCCCTTTTCTGAAGCTTTTACATACAACTCTTGCATAGCAAGAGTTTGGCCTTGCTTGAATTATGGGCTGTGCAGTGCAGATCTCTTGATACCTCTCAGGTGTTCTCTGTGAGAGGGGTCCTTGAAACACTTGTTGTGATCGAGCAGGAGGGCAGGACTCGATCTGTGTGACTCCTGTGCAGTAAGCTGTTAAAAGGTGTGGAGGGGAGCTTGTCTCAGTCCTTAGCAATGGGAAGTTATCAGTAAGGAAGCCAGCTGCATCTCACTGCATTGCGAGACCACTTAAGCTATCAAGAACCACAGGAGATGTGCAGTGCTTACATTCAGTGAAAAATAACAGGGTCTCTTCTCCTTGCACAGCATTACTTCAGAGCCCTTCTTAACCTTTGCTCTGTATTTGGAACAGCCCCTTGGCTTGCTGATGTTTGTGATGCCCTCATCATTTAGCTATTCATAAACTATAATTTGAATCTATGTTAGTGCTAAAGAGCACCTTTTTTACCCATATGTCTTTGTCTGTAAGCAAGTCTCTGTTGCTTCCCTTTCTAAGACTAAACTTATCAAAGCAGAAGCATCTGGCACCAGCTGTGCACTGAAGATGTGAACATTGAATCCAGTGATCTGAGAAGTGATGTGAGTTAAGTGCGTCCAGGCATGCAAATGTGTTTATACAAATCTGCAGCCAGCTAGGATCACATTTAACCTCATTCAGAGGACCTGGCTGGATGCACTGCTGGGATGCTGAGATGATCAGTGCAGTGCTGCTGGAGGTGTGATGCCTGAGGCCCCATTTAGTTTTGGCCATCAGCTGGCACTCTCTGGTGTTTCCCTGCTGTCCCAGCTCACACCCAGAAGCCTGTGCCTCTCAGTCTGCCCAGGGTGACAAGGGACAAAAAAAGTCATTCACTACGAGTTCTTGTAGTCCCTGTGGAGCAGCAGCTCTGCATGACTGGGGAACTTCTGCATGTGAAAGAGCTGAAAATGTCTCCGATTTCTCCTCAGGAAATACAGCTGCACTTAAGCCATTCAGACTCTTCAGCATTACTGGATGTTGGTGAAGAAGGTGCTTTAAGCGTCCAGACTTCAGTGTGGTGCTGAGTGATGCCAATGAGATCCATTTGTTTTTGGGCTGAACCAAAGCTCTCTGCTGGAGCAGAGGCTGACACCCACAGGGCTGGAAGAGCCTTATCTGCCCGCAGGATTCTCTGCAGAAGCAAAGCGTGGCACTGCCCAGCAGCTCTCGCCCATCCGTACATTTGTACATCCTATATCCTGATGGGGTAACTGGAAATGTGCCAGGTGCCCTCTCTGCACCCGTGCCGGGGGATCCCACAGCCGGTGCTGTACGTCCTGCTCCGACCCCTGTGCAACAGTGGGGCGGGCGCTGGGATTCCTGCCTCATAAGATAATCCATGGATTTCAGCTGTTGCACTGGGCCAAGTTTTTATTGGCAGCAGCCTTGAGCTGCCAGAACTAGAAATGCCTCTGAAGTCAAAGGGCACCAGAACTCCCCCTTGGACCCCAGAGCAGAGTCCTGCCTGTAAGTACCCCAGGGATGTGAGCGATGATGGCCATGTTACTCAGCATCTGGCTTGGTTTCGCACCCACTGTCTGGATCTGACTTGGAAGTGGACATTTCCCAGCCAGGCATTGCTGCTGTGGCCTTTGCTGAGCATCCATCTCACCTGATGATGTGTTTTCCCTTTAGCCCACAGTGCTGTGCATCCAGCACAGGCTCATTACTGTACCCATGCACTAACATTTTACTTCAGCCAGTGTGTGAAGGAAAACAAAACCCCAGCGGATTGATTTCCTCTCTCCAGGGGCTGGCAAGCTGGATCCCTATGGAAGGTGTGACGGGCACTCCTTATCTGCCTCTGGTTCCTAAACACTTGCCTTGTATGGTGGGTATGAGATACAGAAACCTGATCTGTGGGTGGGTGTTGGCATTAGGGCATCAGTCACCTTTTAAAAGGTGATGGTTGTGAATTTTCCATCCTTTCTGCTCCCAGTTGGCCCCAGTTTCATCCCTGAACTCCTTGTCCTGCCTTATTCCTCTCCTAGAACTTAGATTTGGAAGGAATCACACAGGCGGTTGTGCGAAGGGCTGTATTTAACATGCAGTTTCCTTTAGGCTTTACCAAGAGAGGATTGGTTTTGGGAGGAAGAGTGAGTCTGGTTGTGCTCTGGCAAAGGCTGGGATGTAGCAGATGTTTTCCAGGAACACGGACATGGGCTGAGTGCTCTGGATACTGCTGCAGCAAGCAGGTGGCTGGGATCCAAGGTGTGCCCACTGGGAGGTGAGCCTAGGAGACCTGTGTGCCCAGCTGCTGGGATGCCACCAGACGTCACCCTGAAACCACCCCTACGTACAAATTCATCTCTGTAGGAGGTAAATCCTCTTTTGCCATCTTTCACGGGGTGTGTTTGATCCCAGTAGTGTAGTTAATGAAACGTTGCTACGTTCGCACAGAGGTGAGGCCCAGGAACAGAGGCAGGAGCCCGTGGCACAGGACAGTGTTTCAGGGATAATCAGGCCAGGAGAAAATGCTGCTCCAGAAAATCCAGTGAGCAGTGGGAAAAGTAGGCTTGTGCAGAAGGAAGGTAGCACAGGCCCAAGGTAGCAGTGGAGCATTAACTATTTGTTCACTAATTGCTCTCCCTAAGACCTCCCTTTATTTTTTAAATATTACTTTTCTGGTGGTGTGGTGTCTTTTAATAAGAACTTAACATTCTCACATTTTGCTCTTAGGATGCTAAGTGTTATTAGAGAGTTAGTTGTTTGTGACAGAAGGGCATTTGCAAATTGTTTTGTGACAGATGACGTGGTGACCGCATCAGCCTTTTATGGGATGGCAGTGAACTTTAACAGTGCAAATATTGCTGCAGACTAATGGAGGGGCTTGGACAAAGTGACTGTACAGCCCTCAGACACTGAAAATTGCATCCAACATTTGGGCAGCCTTATCCAAAGTGGTAACAAACACAGCAGAATATTTGTTGTATTTAAAATTCGGATTTATGAAAGCAGAATTTCTAATCTTTAGCAAATACCCAAGTTCATGTGGGCACATTAACATGTACTAACCTGCCCCTAGTCTCTGAAGTTAGACCAGGAAAACTAAAGATAACCAGCAGCTTTTCCAGCCTGTCAGCAACAGGGCCAGGTAGCTCATGGAGGTAGAGCTGCAGCAGGTGCACTTGCCCTGAGATCTAATTTAACATATTTGCAATCTTTTTAATAGAGCAGAAGAGAAATTTGTAACACAGCTCAAGATGTCCACAGAAGAGAAGGCCATGGCACAAGTTCTCCTTTACTCAGCACTTCCCTTCAACCAGTCCCTGAGAGAAAACCACCACGCTCACAGTGACCCACATCTCACTGGCCCCTCAGTCCTGTGGCACCATCTCAGGGTAAGGAACACACCTTCCACACAGACAAGCAGCTCCTCCCTGAGCTGGCTCCTGGAAAGCCTGGATGAGAAAGCAAACTTGGAGCTGTGGCTGTGGCAGTGATCAAGTGGCTTCCATCTAGTAAGTGACTATTACTTCTTTTAGGGTCAGATTTGCCTTAAAGGCTGTCAACTCTGTTGGGTTTTTCCCCTTCTTATAAAACATATCAGAGTGGAAATTTTTGTGTTCTGGGAGTGGAGTTAGATTCCCTTGAGGACATCACTTTCAATCTGATTCTCATCCTTAAAAGACATTGAGGGAATTACCTGTACCTATTATAACTTGCTCTCATTTCTCCTTCCCTCTTATCTTTTTCATGGAATTTATCTTCTTTGAGCTGCTTTTATTTTTCAAGTCAGGTTTCTGAGAAGCAAACCTCTTCAGTCTGAAGTCTGTCACTCATATAAATTTGTATAAAGTGCAAAGTAATTTGAAGTCATCCTTGTTTTGTGGGACTATCTCACTTGGTGCACTCGAAAGAGAAGAAAAAGGCACAGTGAGTGGGGATGTCTAAAGTTGCTTAATAATATCCAAGAATAGAGACAAAATGCCATTGGGAGGCCATTTGTCCCTGTTGCTAAAAACATACTTCAAAGCTGGTTATAATCTCTTACTACCCCAGAGTGCCAGGAAGAGGGAAAAGAGCTGGAGCTGCTCCCTGGTTCTGCCTTGTCCCCTCGCACTTAGGACAAGAGCTTTAGAAATGGAAAAGAATTTTTTCAAAGATAAAACTCCCAGCAGCCTCAAAGGTGATGGGAACCTTTATTTTTGATTATTTTCATTGTATTGACATTGTCCTTTTATGCAAACTTAACTGTAAAACACTCTTGAGATACTGCATAGAAAATACACATAGGAAAAACCACATATATACACGTCCATAAAAATAGAATACATCTTGGCAAAATTACTTGTGTACAGTGTATTGACATTATTGAACCCAACTTACATCACCTTTGGAGAAAAATGTTCCATGTGCGTAAAAGCCCAGACTGTTTACTGAGCTGGGAGTATGGCAGTGGATATGGGTTTGGGTTAAATAAATGGCTATACCAGAATGGCAGAGTAAAAACAAGTTATAAAATACCTGCTCTATAAAGTAGAAGTAGCCATGTTGTTTTTTTCTTCCAAAAAATAGCAACATCTCTACACTTGCATGGAAACCAAAGGCACCAGTTCCAAATTCTCCTGTAGATTTGGTAGCTGCAAACAAACTTTACAGTCATTTGTTTCAGCATTTGCAACCCTTGGGCATGGTGGCATTTGCTGGGTTTGAGCACACAACATAGTATAGCACAGCCTTAATTCTATTGGGTAATTGATAAGGAAAAACATCTAATAGATACAAAATTTAAAACACTTAGCAACCTTAATATGTAGACCGCTTGAAATGATGGGTTTATTTTCTTCAGTTACTTTCAGTGGAGGCTGCTCCTTGCTTACTGCTTTGACTACGTGGATTTCTCTGCTAGTTTCAGAACATACCGTGGAAAATTACTGTTCCAGTGTAATAAATAAAGCAAGTGGTAACAGGTCCTCAAAGCCACGGACCATCCTCTTGAACTGGATCAATGGAACTGGAGAGGCAGCCTCCGGGAAGGAGGGGAAGAAAAAAGAGCATAGCACCCTTGGAAGTGCCGTGGTTCCCGCCGTGGGGCAGGCAGCAGTCAGGTATGAAGCGGTGGCACCCGCTGGCCCTGGGGCCGTGGCTCAGCCGCGGGCGCGCTCAGTAGGGGAAGGCGGACACGGCGATGTAGACGATGAAGGTGGTGCGGTACTCGACGCTGCCGTCGGCGCCGTAGGACAGGGCCCGCACGCCCATGCGGTACGTCCGGGGCTCCCGCAGCGCCCGCGTGGTGAACACCACCCCCTTCCAGTTCTCGTCCCTCAGGGCGAACGGCACGGCGGGGTCCTCGTCTGCCATCAGGAAGGTGGTCCTGGGGTGCACGACTTGGTCGTGAGTGTAGGCCACCAGCCGGATCAGGTCCTGCCCCGCAGCGATGCCGAAGGGCAGCGACAGCAGCTTGTACTCCAGGGCGTAGGTGCTCAGGTCACACTCCAGGTCGTTGGCCGGGCAGCTTTTGAGACAGAACCTAGGAAGAAGCAGCAGACTTTAGCCCAGGGGGAAGGCACAGTAAGTGCTGGGATAGGTCTTAGAGGAGAAATTCTTCCCGTTTACCCTGTTGCAGATTAAAACTTCTCTAGAAGTGCTTATGCACTCTTCATCCGTTGTTCCTTTAGAGCTGCAGTCCAGTTTAATGCCCCTTTTTGCCTCACAGGATCATCTCAGAAAGATGTTAGCTACACTGACTACCCATGGGGTAAGCTTTACTGACTGTGCTCCTAAACACTAAAATAGGAAGACCTAGATTAAAATGTTCTGGGCAGCTCCATTTCAGGTATCTGTCTGTTAGGTCATAAAATAAAGAATTCGGAATGAAGGGCAGAATAAAATTTACTTCTATTAATCAAAAGTTAAAACAGGAAATCTTTGCTAGTGCAGTTTGCCAGTGCTAATGGAGGTCAAAGGACATGACTCGTGTCAGCGTAAACATCACTGAGTTGAGTTTGGTCCCAAAAGATGGTTTCTGACTATCAAACAACCTGTTTTTCCTTTGAGTATATTGAAAGATTAAAATAAATCAGTATGGGTTTTTTTTCCCAGAACAGGGAAATAATAAAGCTTAATGGGAACTGGAGCATTACTTTCATGACTAAAAGAACATATCAGATGTTTTGAAGCTGATGGCAAGTCAGGCCATTAGAGAGATTTAGATCAGATGTTAGGAAAGAATTCATCCCTGGCAGTTGAGGCAGCAGCACAGGTTACCCAGGGCAGCTGTGGCTGCCCCATCCCTGGAAGTGTCCAAGGATGGGGCTTGGAGCACCCTGGGTAGTGGAAGGTGTCCCTGCCCATGGCAGAGGGTGGAACTGGATGTTCTGTTAAAGTCCCTTCCAATCCAAACCATCCCAGGACTCTGTGACTCTATGATCTCCTATGCCAATGCCTTACCTTTAGCTACTGTCAGCTCTACTGGTGTCAGGTAAACTTAAATTTTCTTCTTTAACAGGCACAGGTTAAAGAGCTGAGCTTGGGGCAGGTGAGAAGGGGCTGAGAATAAAACATACCCAGAATGTGGCTCTCGCTGGTAGTTGGGTGGACAAGGAGTGTCTATGCACTGGTAGCTTCCTCTCATGTTGAAACACATCTGATTTGATCCACAATTTATGTTCTCTTCAAGACACTCATCAATATCTGAATGGAAAAACATGCAAGGGATCAGCTGCTGGTAGAAGAATTAAAGGGTGAAAACTGAAGTGGGTAAAGGCTGAGCAGAGCCCAGAATGTGCCTCTGACCCTAGAGCTTGGAGCTCAATGTGTAATGTGAGGTCACAGGAGAATTAGAAGTTGCAATTGTCTAGTTTGCTGATATTTTATGAAACATTAAAGCGTGAAATACAAAAACTTCTGAAACTTGACATTTTGAATGCTGACTCTCACACAACCAATTCAGGGAGGTGGCTTAGCCATGTCCCGGGCCTGGTTTGTGTCTGGTTTCTTTGCAGATCTCCCCCTGAGCACTGCAGGGATGGCTCTCCGTACCTTGGCAGGTTTTGCCGTTGGGCATGAGGCGGTATCCCGAGGGACAGGCACACTGGAAGCTGCCCAGGCTGTTCCTGCACTCGTGCTGACACGTGTCTCTGCTCTCACACTCATCGATGTCTGCGGAGAGAAGCACCAACACCTCAGCATTCCCTGAGCCTGCCAAGAACACAGGTACTTTCCCCCTATTTCAATGCTGCAAGTGTATGGACAGAGCTGGTGGGAGTTGCCCGGATCTTTTTTTCTGATGGGGTTGAACATCTAAGACTAGAGTGTCCTCTCCCCCTACCTGTGCCATTCCTTGTAACTCTGCAGGCACTAAAGTCAGCTTTGAGGGGCTTCTCCCCTCGGTGAAGAGCAGCTGTGACAGATCCCAGCTGAGGAGAGCAGTCCCGAGTCAGAGCTCTGGGAGAAAGGGGGATGTGCCAGCTGTGTCCCCTGCCAGGGTCACACGAACGCAGTCCTGCCCCCAAAGCCATCTGAGCTGCCTGATCATCAGGTGTTACGCAACATGCTCAGGGAACGCCCAGACGCGTTATCTTGCCAGAAGAAGTCTTGTCACTGGGGGAGTCTTCCTTACAGCCACTCCCTCCTCAGGCAGGGTTTCCCCTTTAAACTGACCTCGCCCATGCCAGAGAGATGAATTAGGCTCNCAAATACAGAAGTACCAGACCACATTATGTAACGTTTTCAAAGCACATTAGTGTGATTTAGACACAGATAATTTATAATTATAATGGCTTTTTGAAACATCTGCCTAGTTCAGGACAGCAGTAAAGTAGTTCAGATTTGCACGGTTAAATCAGTGGAAGGAAGGTCTTTGCTTCCCCTCTGTCTGACTGACAGGGGTTGCATGAGATCACAATGCAAACAGAGAAAAGAAACAGATGTGACTACAAACCTCTGTGCTGTTAGCAAATCCTGATGGTTGTCATTGAAAGAATTTTCTTTAACAAAAGCATCATTTGGAGGTATTTTTCATATTAAACAGGAATTGTAAAATTTAGATATTTAGTCAATGAAATGAAAGTTTCATGCAATAATAATGTTACTAACATTCATGGAATATTAACTAATTCCAACTGGAAGCTGGGATGAAGATCCGAATTTGAGCCCAACCCTTCCTTCCCTCAGTGAAAGTGTATTCCTGGGCCTCTCAGTTAAACTCCTGTACCACAACAATCCACATGGATATGACTACTGAAACCTCTTTGTAGCTTAAATACAAGGTTTGATGTCTGCCTATCCTTAATTTTCATTAATTAAAAGTCTATCCATGTTTTTCACCATTACACCTTGCTGTATCATCCCAGCAGTACTCCTGGCTGCTAGAACCTTGCTGTAGATCACTATTTACCTTGGAAGGATGGCATGCCTACTGGGAAGTGTCATTTGCTTGAGATACTCAAAACACGAGTTAACTTGGCAAAGTCTGCCATAAGAAAAGCATATTTCCAATAATTAACTAATTTTTAATATCCACCCAAAAAACCAGGGCTGGAGCTTCCCAGTTCCCTTAACTGCCCATCTCATCCACAGGGAAGAAGTGCTGTGCTGTCACTGCCAAACCCTTGACAAACCCATTTGTGTATTTACCATCAATCTCTCCATGCTCACCAAATTATATTGCAACCCCTTTTCTTACTTAGAATAATAATAATTTAAAAGCTTCTGTGCCTGTTGCCCGTGTGACAGTGACTGACGGTCCTGTGGCACTGCTGGCACTGGCCCCAGTGTGCTCGATTCTAAAATGATTATTCCAAACCTTTCTGACACAGATTACTGCTGCCAGTGGGAGTCTGACAGAAGCACTGTGACTGGACTGGGGCTACTGGTGGTTTTTGGAGCGTGAGAAGATTCACCAAGGTGAGCTAGTGTGACCAGGGGAAAGAGAGTAACAGAGGGAAATGCTTTGCAAACAGGTAATAAACAGCACAATTAAAACGAGAGGTTACAAGGAGGTTTGAGAACATTTTTGCTATAATGTGAGCCAAGGCAGCAGAGACCAGAACATGCAGAACCCTCTGAATATTGACCAGGGTAATAGAAAACACAACCCCAGCACAACAAACCCTCAGCCCTTGGCATATATCACACAGTGACCTAAGAGTAAGGCCCAAAACAGAGTTGCATAGATAGGACTGACATTTACCTACACATCTGGCATTTCTTGCCTCATAGCCTTCAGGACAAGTTTCTCTAAGGTTCCTTCTAGTCCTGGAGAAAGGTATTCTGCTGTTCCTATACTCTGAGAAGGAGCTGTAGAGATTTGAGGAGTGCCTGTAATAGTGCTGCAGTTGCTGGTTGTCTCTCCCAGGGGAGAATTGAGCATAGTTATAGCTACTGTAAGAGGCACCCGAATTTGGCACCCTCTCCAATCCAGCGCAAGATTTCCCATCACCCAGTAACTGTTGCCCAGGTGGACAGAAACACTTGAAGCTGCCGGGGGTGTTGGTGCAGTGAAGTGCACAGGGTTTAGGCACTTGTTCACATTCATTAATGTCTGCTCATGTGACATGATCCAGAGCCCCAAACCATGTGGAAAGGAGAGAAAACAAACAAACAACAACACATAACTATACGTTTATATACACACAGATACTTATCTCAGTCTCAGGAACAAGATGAAGACATAAAAGCGAGATTTGGAGGCAGTAAAACATGGAGAACACTATGCCAAGCAGGCAGGATCCACTGTCCTGGACTGTAAGAGACCTTCATTCTCCCACAGGCTGATGCCACTGTGCTCACCAGGACAGGAGCCCTGCTGAAGCCTCGTTTCAGCCTCAGCTGCTCAATACTCTCTCAGTAATTGGAGTTTTTCCTTAAGTGCTCCACAGATGAGTGGGAGAAGCTGCTGGGCCCTTCTTTAAAAGAGGATGCTTAACACAGAGCATTCCAGAGAGGTACAGTGCTAGAAATGCCTTACGCCCCACACCGAGGGAAGTACAACAGGCTCTGATGTGCTTACTGGGCCTCGTGTTGGGGAAATCATAAAATCATGCAATGCTTTGGGTCGGAGGGACCTTACAGCTCAGCCAGTGCCACCCCCTGCCGTGGGCAGGGACACTTCCCACTATCCCAGGGTGCTCCCAGCCCCGCCCAGCCTGGCCTTGGATATTTCCAGGGATCCAGGGGGTCAGGCACATTCTGACTTTTGATGGCTGTTACTGGTCATTCATTCCAGCTGTGACAGGTTGGAGACTTTACATATTAATTCACTTTTGGATAATTAAAAAATAGAATAATTTTTGTTTTGCTAAGCAATGCTTTTTTCTTTTTAGTTGTCTAAATTGCAGTCCAAAGTTATTTGAGCCACCCCAGCAGTAAATATCCATCCTTAAATCAAAACTGAGTGCTAAGCATACAAAGTATGCTAAAGGCCTTGAGGGTACAACATGCTGAGTGTCCTTCCCTCCAAGTAACTATGAGTGCTCTTGGGACTGCAGGACCTTCTCCCACAGTCTCTCTGACACTACTAGAAATAAATTTTCTATAGTTTTTATCAAGTTACTTCAGGCTCAGCTGGAAATGTAACACACACTGTATTTCTTCTCAAGCTTAGTATTTCTTCACCGGAAAAAGACAAAAATCTGCTAATTCCAAACAACTCTGCAATGACCAGAAATAAAAAAACCTGCTAATAACATACATCACATCTATAACTGACATATATTATAAACATTTTCCTACTAGAAATTAAAGATGATCCTAATGGCGACTCAGTAACGGTTTAATTATTTCATAGTAGTGTGTATTCTTTCCATTGCTGTTGTTAAAATGCTATTAATCCAGTGTTGTTACAGCTTCATTTGGATCCCCTCTGAACAGAGGCTTTTGAGCACAGTTTGTACTCCCCAAGCCACAAATTTGTGAGAATAGTATTTAAAAATCAATTTTGTCAGAAACATAGTAGAACATTAGACCGCATTTTTATGAAGTGGTTAATAATTGCTACATTTAAGGTTTTAAAGAATTTAGGGGGATATTAATAATTAAATGCTTTAAGAGTTAGAAATCCAGGAGTAGAAATTGCAGAGTGTTACAGTATTTTCCAACTGTTATTTGGCAAACATACAACTGAAACTTCACATATTCGTGGAATTATCCTTAGGGGAGAATTTTCAGGTGTTACAAACGAGAATTTCACTCTAAGTATGGCAACAACTAATCTGAATTTTAAGTGCATTAATCTCAGGATGTGCTTAAGATGAAAAATTTATTATTCACATACATGTGAAAGAAAACAAACTCATGATTTCCTTAGCACTCAAGTGCTGACTTTTACATTCTGTACCTGCCTCAAATAAATTAACACTGATGTCTTTATGACACCCAATGTTCTTGAAACAAGTTGTGGACAAGCAATAGAAGATTAGCATAGAAATTACGAAAGACAACAGGTGAAAATTTGAGCAATTTCTTTTGCAAGAGCAGCCTGTGCAATATAAGCAGAAGTGACTGCACGGAGTCACCAGTGTTGGTTCCAGGGCTGCCCCGTGAGGAGAGGCCACTGAGGTATGGGAACCCTAATATTTACAAGAACAGGGTAAAATTACTTTGAAATTGAAATAGCTACATTTTCAGACTTTCTTTAGTTTGAAAAACAATATCTGATTGTATATTCTAGATAGCCTTGCATGTGTTATTTGCATTATAGCAGCTTTTAGCAAAGCCCTTCCACCTCTGTGGAAAGGAGAGAAAACAACACAGCTCCCAGAAATGCTGTAATTCAGGTAAATGGGCACACAGAGATCTGTGGGGGTCACAAAGGAGCATTTTATCCCCCTCCAACAAACAAAAGGAATTGTGGCACAAAGGGCTTTAGCCAGGGTAAAAATGGCACAGGCAGGAGCAAAGTTCACTTCTTCTGTTTCAGTCTGGGCCCTACTTACTTTTCAACTCCTCTCTGTGCTCACTGTCAACAGTAAAAGCTGGATTTTATTAACAAAACTAATACTTTGGATGAATCTATATTTTCAAAATATTTTTAGGAATGTAAAAATACAAAGGATAAAAACACTTTAGGAGGGAGCTTTCAGTGGCCCTTGGTCAGAAGGCAGCTTTAAGGCTGCTGGTGTTTTGTGAAAACCTACAGTCCCAGACTTTATCTGGCTTTCTCCTGTCAAAGTTTAAATGTCTTAAATATAAGTTAAGAGTCTGGGACTGGTTTTATTTCAGTACAGAGGCAGATGGCGGAAGTAATATCTTGGTCTACATCCAAACACTTCTTAGTGCAATTTAATCTCTTTTAAAAAAATCCCAAACATTCCTGGCTTTTGACAGTCCAAAATCTTAGGTTATTAAAAAAAAAAAAAAAAAAAAAAAAAAAAAAAAGATTTTTACTTAGGGGAGC
>VXAD01002029.1:558763-701484 GCA_013399195.1 Dicrurus megarhynchus
AAAAAAAAAAAGAACAGTTTATCACTTAGGAGAGCTAATATTGAAGAAGTCATCAGGGAGGAATGCTTTTCTGCCATGATACGTAACAGCAACCAAAACCAACCTCACTTAAATGTCACATACCACATTCAGAAATCCTCACTGTCAGGGTAGGTCAGCTCTTATATTTTGAATATTTGATATAAATGCAGTAAAGATGATTCTAAATGATCCTACTGCTTTCCTGAAGTCTCTTAAATGCCAAGGGAAGTGCTTATCCACTTGCACTGGCCCCACACATTAGACTCTCTTGCTCCCCATGTCCAAGCTCCAGAGCCTCCCATGATGTGGGAAAAAACTCTGTGTGGCTTTATGCCAAGATGGCACAGGGAGTGACTGCATGGCTGGCATTCCTGTGAGTGCCAGGAATCCTATTTCTTCCCTGCTGGGAGCCACCCATGCCAGGAGAGGAGCACTGAGGGAGAAAAGCAGATCAGGTCCCTATGCTCTGCCTGCTGGGGAACACTCCTGGCAGTCCTGGTGAGGGGGATAGGTGTGTTTGGGATGTTCAGGAGCCAAACTCAGTTCTGGGTCTGCCAGGCCTCTTGCAGCTCCTTGGGGTGTGCACCCAGGTGACTCTGTGTGACTGCCTTCAGGAGTGAGCCAGGGCAGGCCCAGGCACAGCCAGGCATATCAACAAACCCCACCTCATTTTTATAACTGAGGGCTCCTGTGGAGTGGTCACTCGCCACATCCATCCGCCAGTGCTCTGAGACCCTCTTACACTTCGTTTTCAAAGTAGGGCCCCAAACCAGCCTCTGTTTAGAACCATTTAGCTCTGACCCTTTAAAGTGGAACACTCTTTTGGATGGGCAATTTGGAACTGCAGAGCAAACTTGTCTCTACAGCACGGCCTTCCACTATAGAAGGATATATGGGATAGCACTGCTGGTGTGTTGCAGCAGAAAGCCAAGCAAAAGCAGCAGCAAAGGCGTGAGAGGACCGAGTGGCAGCTTACCCACGCAGGGCCGGGCCGGGCCCTGGGCGCGGAATCCTCGCGGGCACACGCAGCGGTAGCTGCTGCGGGTGTTCTCGCACAGCTGGTTGTAGCGGCACTGGTGCGACCCCGACCGGCACTCGTCAACATCTGCAGCACACCGCAAGGCAACGGTCACAGCTCTGCACAGTCCTTACTGCGGGAGGAAGCTCTGGCTGCTCCAGCCCTGCGAGTGTCCAGGGACAGGCTGGACGGGGCTTAGAGCAGCCTGGGCTAGTGGAAGGTGTCCCTGCCCATGGCACGGGGGGAAATAGGTGATTTTTAAGGTTCCTTCCAGCCCAAATCATTCCATGATCCCGCTGGAACAAAAGCTTTGGTACCACTTACAACACCAGCTGTGCTTAAACCCCTCCCTGATAAGCAGCAGGGACCTGTGATCTTGATTGAGAGCTCCTGAGCCCAACTCTTAAGAAATCATGCACACACAGGGCAGAACATTTCAGTCAATGAATAACAGAGAAATCAAGGTGCCAACACAGAAAAGACACCAAGGAAAATCTTACTGTTCTTGCTTAAGAACAGTGGAGAACTAGAGGTGGCAAGGATACACTGCTTTTTAATACCGACTACAAAAAAAGTTAAATACAGATGTTCCCATAAGCAAAAACAAGTTGGTGCTTTAATATGTGCAGATATTAGTAAGTGGAGATGGACAATCTTCAGGATAATTTAAAAAAATAAACATCATCATTGTCCCCGTGTTTCCCATCACCACACAGTGCATTAATGCTTCTACTCACCAATGCAAGTCCCATTCTCTGCTTTGGTCATTCCACTGGGACACAGATCAATGCACTTATAGCCACCACGAGTGTTCTTGCAGAGCTGATCAGGCCTGCACACGTTCTGCCTGCACTCATTGACATCTTATGCAAACAAATATATATATATAAAAAAAAAAAAAAAAAAAGAAGCAAGATTGCACTCAGTTATGTAATGAAATTACCCTGTGTCCACGCATTGAATCATTTCATGCACGTGGATCATTCAGCCCAATTCCTGCTGCTTCTGCCTTTTAGTACTGCTTGACAGATTCCAAAATACACATCAAGTGTATCATCCATAGCAGGATTTTCTTTCATAAATAAATAGAGCAACAAATAAATGTTGAGCTCTGTTGGAAAGGGGCAATGGACATTCAGAACTTCATCCCTACCCACGCATTTTCTGCCTTTCAGCTGGAATCCTGGGTCACAGCCACAGTGGAAACTTCCTATGGTATTGAAGCAACGCTGGTGGCAGGAGTTGGACTCTTGACACTCGTTAACGTCTGTGGAACAACACAAATCCTTGACACCAGGGCTAGGAATTGCCTCGTGGGCGTTACCTGAGCAGGGTTTGGCTGAGTCCTGCTCAAGAGTGTTTGCTGCTCTCCCAGCTTTGTACAAGAAAATGCACACGGGACACAATCCCAAGAATGCTAACTTCTTCTCTGATGGGATTATAAATTTATTTCTAAAGACAGAAGAAGCAAAAGATTAAAAACCAAAACAAACCTACGGAAAAACCCAACCCCCAAAAACCCACAACCTTAAGAACAAAAATTTACAGACAGACGCTTGGAGACGCCCCTCTGAAGCGAGTTCCAGTCGCTGGCGAGCAGCGTCGTCAGCGGCTGACCCCGAGCCCGGCCCGCGCGTACCTTGGCAGCTGAGGCCGTCGGGCGCCCTGCGGAAGCCGCTCCCGCAGCGCAGCACGCAGCGGAAGGAGCCGGGCAGGTTCTCGCAGTCCTGCCCCGCGTGGCAGCCGTGCCCCCCCAGCGCACACTCGTCGATGTCTGCAATGGAAACGAGCTGCCAACCCCGCACAGCAGCACGGGGGGCAGGCGCTAACCGGTGCCTTCAGCACCAGCAACCAGAAACACCTGGCTGCAAGGACATTCGGCTATGAAAGAATTCGAGTAACGCCAACAATTTGTATTCTTATAATGAGAAAATGGCCCGAATAAAACCTCTCCTTAGCAATTTAAGTGCCTTTTAAGGCATTTTAAAGCCTAAAATTATCTAAGGGCCATTTGTATCCGAGCCGTCCCCAGCAGCACCTCTCTTACCCTGACATGTTCTGCCATCAGCAGAGATGGTGAGGCCTTTGGGACAGGAGCAGTAGTAGGATCCCACGGCATTGTGGCAGGTGTGGGAACAAGGATTTCCCACAGCACATTCATCTTCGTCTGGAACAAGAAAATATTTGAAAAACCAGTGGGCCTTCAGAAGAAACTACTCCAATCTGATCCTTCCTCAGAGCGGTGCGACTGGGAAAGCCCACAGGGCAAAACCAGATCCAGCAATTCCCTTCATTTGCAACCTTTCAAGAGGTAATGAAATAAGTCCACAAAATCATCTCTCATGATTTCTCCCTAAAACAACCCTGACTCCAGAGAGACAGCCAGGGCGCTCATGTGCTTCTCTCCACCCATCCCCCAAGCAGGAACACGTGGGCTCTTGTCTGAGGTGCCAACACTCATCCTTTCCTCCACACAGGTCCCCCAAGTCCTTCGCTGCTCTGCAGGCTCAGCAGAGCCTGAGGCTCAGCGTCCTCCAGGTGTACCTGAGGTACTGATGTAAAAGCTGTCTGGGCACTACTCATATCGTAGGTGAGGACAGAAGTAAAGTCTTCAACTGCCCTTGGATCCACACCCTTTTAGCAAGGGTAACTCACACCTTCTGAAGTACATACTTTGAACTCTAAATAGAGGGGAGGTAGGTTCTGGTGGTTTAATAATGTGTCTAGCTCTGGAGCCACAAGCACAAGGTGTACATGGACCTCTTCGAGTAGGTCCAGAGGAGGCCATGGAGATGCTCCAAGGGCTGGAGCCCCTCTGCTCTGGAGCTAGGCTGGGAGAGCTGGGGGTGTTCACCCGGAGAAGGGAAGGCTTCATGGAAACTTTAGAGCCCCTTCCAGTGCCTAAAGGGGCTCAAAGAGAGCTAGAGAGGGACTTGGGACAAGGACCTGGAGGGACAGGACCCAGGAAATAGCTTCCCATTGCCAGAGGGCAGGGTTAGATGGGATATTGGAAAGGAATTGTTCCCTGGGAGGGTGGGGAGGCCCTGGCACAGAGAAGCTGTGGCTGCCCCTGGATCCCTGGAAGTGTCCAAGGCCAGGTTGGATGGGGCTTGGAGCAGCCTGGGCTAGTGGAAGGTGTCCCTGCCCATGGCAGGGGTGGAAACAGGGGATCTTTAAGGCCCTTTCCCACCCCAGCCACTCCAGGGCTCCATGGTTACACCCACCCATGTCAGTCAGTACCTGAGCAATAAGGCCCAGACGAGTCCAAAGCGAACCCCGCAGGGCACTGGTTGCTCCGGTCCCCTGTAGGATAAAGGAAGCACATGTCACTTGTGGATAAGAATATGGCCTTTTCATTACTTTAACGTTAAGAATTGCAGCCCAGTAATTTTACAATATTTATTATATTTCAACACAAAACAGAAACTTTTAAATCCAGCCTTTAGTGATTTTTCTGCTTGGTCACTAAAAGTCAGTATTACATGGCTTGGGCTGGTTTGAATAACGTTGAACAGGTTGGGGGTTCCCTCAGAGTGAGCTGCAAGCCTAATGCATCCTGCAAAGTTTCTCATTGAAAGAATAAAGACCATTCAGTTTGACTTCACATACAAGGAGAACAATAGACCCAAACCAAACAAACCACCATGTCACAAATCTTAGGAGGCCACTGTAGAAGACCACAAGTGTGTACTACAAACTGCAGTGGAAAACTCAGGGAGAGACTCCTCAAAGGCCAGAGGGCTTTGGCTGCTTGAAAACTGAAATTTAAAAAATGAAATTTAAAAAAATCCCAAACACCAGTATCTTAACTGTTGGAGGAAATAAACGCAAGTTCAGTAAAGGCTTAGCCAGATCTAATCACAGGCATATCTTGACCTGGAGACTTCCTTTTATCAGATCTCTTTTTAAATTTAAAAAAAAAATGTACTTGGTTTTCAAATTGTACAACGAGTCCCTAGTCTGGCAAGTGGGAATAACTTTATTTTACTTAATTTAGAATGTTGTTACCGAAAAGAAAGACTGAGACAGGCAATCCCACTGTTTAATTTACTTCCAAACCTGAGTAATTTCCCTACTATGTAAAAAAAAAAAGGCCCAATAGTGTTAAAAAAAGTAACAGGCCAGTTTGCTCATTAGTTAGGGCTTCTCAAAGGAAAATCTGCTCCCACCAATCCATGCCCCTCCCCTTTGGTCACTCAGGTTCATAAAAGCCAGCAGTTAGCAATGCTAACTAGAAAATAATTTATGGGTACATCAACAAGATTTTTAGGTCCTGGGATCTACACTAAAGCTACCCAAGTTCCACAGAATTTCCTTTTGAGACTACGGGTGACTCCATGAATTCTAGGAAGAGGAGATATTCTTTTTCCATTGTTTGATTTCTGGGAAAGACCAGGAGAGTACCTTTTGCAATGGAAGCCTGGATTTTGAAAGCCACGGCCTCCTCCAGCGGGTTGTACTCGGCTGTGATGGAGGCAGCGCGCAGCGTTTGCACCAGGAAGGGCATCCTGCCCTTGCTGGAGTCGTAGGTGATGGTGTGGTTCCACGTGTAGGGAACGCTGACTCCGTCTGCCGCGAAGAGGCGCGTGGAGTGCGCGTGCAGCTGCCCAGGGCCCGTCTGGATGTAGTCCTCTGTGTAATCCTGCAACAGAACCCTGGCCATCAGCTGCCCCCACACCAGCGCCACCTGGGCCTGTGCTTCAGAGCTGTGAGATGTGCTCAGAGAAAGGGGCTTATCTTCACCACTGAGCAAAGGGTACTGCACACACGGGTGCTTTTCACTCTTATTTTAGCTGTTGAATCTTAACACTGCCTGGTCTATTACTTCAAAAAAGATACAGACTGATGTACCGAGGATCCTGATGATGGACGCCACAGCAGAGCATTTCTAAAAAATATCTTACTCCTCAATAACAATCTTTTGAGGCTTTTATTCAAAGTCCGATGCTGACAAGCGTGCTAAATAAACAATCAGTAGAGAAGAATTCTGCCACTGAAGAGGGGTGTAAATATTGGACATACTACACGTTGCAGTTTACCAAAATATCAACAACTTCAGGTGTATTTATTGCATGATGGGATTAATATAGTAAAATACTGGTTACCTGCTACTAATTACTAAGTCAGAGAGGTTAAAGATGCACCTTTCTAGCTTTGCCCAAAGCAATGCTGACGTGCCAGCCATCAATAACTGCCCTGAAGACCCTTCCTCAACACTACCTGCCAACATCTCACACTCTTGAGAGGCCAACACCTCATGAGAACTTTCTGCTTTCAAAGGCAACATCAGCATCATCAGTTAAACCAGGAACAGAAGAAGTCACATACAGTACAGCAGGTTTCAGGACTCAGTGTTTCCTGCTTCCCTCTGGGTGAGAGAAGCACAGATGCACAAGAGCAGGGCTGGTACCTGGAGCAGCTTTACCTTGACACTGACATCAGCCACCGACTGGAGCTGCAGCACGTGGCCACTCACAACAACATCCAGCAGCAGGGCCCCGTCCGCGTCCAGGCCCCGGGCAACGTGCGTCATGCGCAGGATCTCACCTGGCAGTTTAACAGGACACTGATTTATCAAACGTCCCAAACACAGACTCTCAACAGCCACATGGAATCTGGAGTCCCTTGACCAGTTATTTATACTTACATTTTGTAAGGTGTACCATGGCCAAGAGAAAACACAAGACATATTTCAAACTATAGCTCTAAAAGCTGGAATAAAGCCTCAGAAGGCCACAGTCAGTCTGAAAATATTGGTGTAAGCACAAGACCCAAATTTCAGCAATGGTCCCCTGCTGTCTTTTCAGAAATGCAGCTTTTATCTGGCTTACTGGACACAGAAAGAGCTGGTCTGTCCCAGGGAACTCACCAGTTGCAAACTCCACCTGAGTTTCTCTCTTGAAGACAGCATCAGTGAGTGTAAACCCATTCATTGCTTCCCCAATTTCTTTGGCAGTTGTCCAATAAACCGGGCTGAGTATGGAAACAAGCTTTCTCATCGCTGGGCCTGAAGGAAACACCACAGAACATCGGGGAACCTTGATCTCATCATGGACCCATATGCACAGGAGCCGAATACGAAGACCTAGAGCTAGTGTTAACCCTTCAGATTTAAACCAGAAGACCACAGGTATTGGTGTATTCAGAGAAAAAATTGATAAAAGTCAAAGAGGCCTACCGAGGGTCCGAGGGACGTTGGTGATCTTTGCCTGTATCACTCTGGTGTCAGAGTCCGGGCTGTCCGTTACTGTGGCGTTCAGGAAAGCAATCCCAAATTCCACGTCATTGATACTGCCAATGATGCTGCCCTTGGCACGTGCAGGCCCACCTGTGCAGGGGAGCGAGGAGAGGCAAAACACAACCCCATGTGATACGCGCTGTTGGGTATTTTAGGGGAGAGAGAATTGAGTTTAAGTTGCAGAGCAGATTTAAGCCCAAAAAATTAAATTACCCAATCAACTGGCCAAGATGAGAGAGAGTACCAGTGAAATCAGGAGTGCCACAGGCTTTCACCACACTGTGCAGGCTGTGGTGAATACTCACCAGGACACGCTTGGGTGTTGCACCTGGATATCTGGGAGGAGTCCCCAGGGCAAGGACGGCCACGATTTAACGGGGCTGGGCTGCTGCACAGGCGCAGCCGGGTCTGCTCTCCTCCTCCACAGGAAGCAGAGCACTGGCTCCATGGTTGCCACTGCCCCCAGTTTCCATCCACTGCAGAACAAAGAATGAAGAAAGAAATTTTTCAGTTTAAATGTTTCAGGCTGCATCGGTTATGCTGAAGTCAATTCCTTCATGGAGGAACCAAGGTTCTAAAGGAACAGCTTAAAGGACAACAAAATGATCTTAAGGGGCAGGTATGAACACTCCTGCCCTCAGGAACACAGAATCCCAGACTGGTTTGGGTTGGAAGGGACCTTAAAGCACATCTGGTCCTACCCCCTGCAATGGGCAGGGACACCTTCCACTGTCCTGGCCTTGGACACTTCCACAGATGGTCTACATTCATTATGTGACATATACCCCGCTGCCTTGCAGAGAAAGCTGCATTCCCGCTGCTGTTGTGAGCACTGACCTGGGCACAGGTCCGTGCTGCACCTCTGGATCTGCACGTCAGCCCCAGCACAGGCCCTGCCGCCGCTGGCCGGCCGTGGGTTGTCGCAGCTCCGGTACCGCCTCGCCTGGCCCCCGTTGCACGTCCGACTGCAAGTTCCCCAACTGCTCCAGGGGCCCCAGTTGCCATGAACTGCAAGAATAAGTCAGATTTGATCTTCCTCTAGGATTTAAAAGCAGACAGTCAAGCTAGGAAAATACTTTTGTTGGAGAGTAATTTCTTAATTTTTTTTTCCCAAAAGAAAGAACCAAACCCAGCGAGTGAGCAACCAGCCCAACCCAAAGTACTTACCTGGGCAAGGATCACTGTTGCAAAAATCCATTTGTATGTCACTTCCCTCACACTTGTGTCCCCCGAACTGCGGGGCTGGGTCGGAGCAGTGGCGCGTCCTCTGCCTGCTGCCTCCCCCGCAGGACACGCTGCAGGTGCTCCAGCTGCTCCACGGGGACCACTTCCCATCCACTGCGGAGAGAGGCACGGCAGCTACAGCCTCTGACTCCAGGGGTAACACAGCACAGCAGTGCTGCATCAGGGGAAACTGAGCGTGGATGTCACTGACTCTCTACAGCATCTCAGCTACTCGGGGATTTCTCCCCAGGGACCTGGGGGTGCTGGTGGGCGAGAGCTGGACCAGCCCTGGCCATGTGATGTGGGACCAGAACTCCCCATGCCCTGGGCTGATCCCCCAGCATGGGCAGCAAGGGAGGGGGGATTGTGCCCCTCTGCCCCACTCAGGTGAGACCCCACCTGCAGAGCTGCCCCAGCCCGGGGGCCCAGCACAGGAAGAAGGAGGAGCTGCTGGAGAGGGTCCAGAGAAGGCCCCAGAGCTGCTCCCAGGACTGGAGCCCCTCTGCTCTGGAGACAAAGCCTAAAGGGGCTCCAAGAGAGCTGGAGAAGGACTCGGGACAAGGACCTGGAGGGATAGGACAAGGGAATGGCTTCCCACTGCCAGAGGGCAGGGATAGATTGGGACATTGGGAAGGAATTGTTCCCTGTGAGGGTAGGGAGGCCCTGGCACAGGCTGCCCAGAGAAGCTGTGGCTGTCCCTGGATCCCTGGCAGTGTCCAAGGCCAGGTTGGACAGGGCTTGGAGCAACCCTGGGACAGTGGAAGGTGTCCCTGCCCATGGCAGGGGGTGGAATGAGACGGGCTTTAAAGTTCACCATCACAAGGTCAGTTCTCCCTTCTACCACTTCCTGGTCACGGCAAGGACTCAGTGTAGGATCTGGCAGGAGCAAAAGGGAGCATGAAGCCAGAAGGCTCAGTCTGTCATGTTGCACATTGCAATCCATGGAATTTCCCTCCGTTATCCCTACACTCAGCCAAATATAAAAGTCCTATTTCAGAAATGTGATTTTTCCTATCCTCTCATGTAGCACTCATTGAAATGTGGAAGAAAAGGATAAATGAAAAACAGAACATAAGAAAAATTTAAAAATAAGTATTTAGGAAACCTATCATTTAACTGTCAGTAATTGAAAATGCAGCTTCTGTGAGGTAAAGCAACAAGGACAAGGAAAGAAATCCTATTTGTAGGTTCTGTAGCAGATGCTAAGTAGTGACAGAGTCAGCGACAATAAAAAGACTGAAGGGGAGTTTTTTCAGGGATTAGACTTTTATAATCAGAACGTGTTAACCACACCCGAAGCAGACGCGGGGATGGGAAGGGAAGAAGTTGGGTCTCACCTGGGCAGCGGCGGCGGTGGCAGAGCTGGAGCTGCGTGTCGGGGCCGGGCCGGCAGGGGAGGCCGCCGTGCGCCGGGGCCGGGCTGGCGCAGAGCCGCAGCCGCGTCTGGGTGCCCTTCCCGCACGTGGCGCTGCACGGCCCCCACGGCCCCCAGGGGCTCCACTCGCCGGCCACTGCAACGGCACCGCAGCTCGCACACACTCTGCACACTGCCCCCGGACATCCCGGATCCCCCACACTGCCCCTGGACATCCCGGATCCCCCACACTGCCCCCGGACACAGCCGGGACATCCCGGATCCCCCACACTGCCCCCGGACACAGCCGGGACATCCGAGATCCCCCACACTGCCCCCGGACACAGCCGGGATATCCCAGATCCCCCACACTGCCCCCGGACACAGCCGGGATATCCCAGATCCCCCACACTGCTCCCGGCCACAGCCGGGATATCCCAGATCCCCCACACTGCCCCAGGACACACACCCGGGACATCCCAGATCCCCCACACTGCCCCAGGACACACACCCGGGATATCCCAAATCCCCCAGGAAATGCTGTGAGCAGTGACCCAAACAATCAGCACTTTGCCAAGCAGAGATTGACTCTCTCCTTTCTGTTTTTTTGACATCACCTCACCACCATCATGGAACATCAGAAGTGCACGCTTTATCAAATCTGGAGTTTCCCAATCCCCTGGGTAGGATGGGGGGCCTGAGGGGGGCCAAGGCAGCCTGGCTAAAAGCTGCCAAAGAGCAGCAGCAAGAGCTGATTTTCCTGCCAAAACCTAGAGAAATGAGTCTCAGGCCCATGGATGAGCATTTAGCATCACAGTGGGAGCAGAGCCAGGGAAAAATGGAAAAATCAAACATTGCAAACTGGACAGAAGAGAACACATCAGTGGTGAAGGCTCTGAATAAACTACAGCCTGTCAAACGTGGGAAATACTCATGCGACAGGAAGGAAACCTGAACATTCAGGTAGTTGGGAGCAAAATGTGGCTAAAAATAAAACAGAGGAAAACATACAGATGAAGTCTTAAATTACTAACAATAATTTTTACATAGCTTTTAAATAGTTGGTGGTTTCGGTTTGGTTCTTTTCTTATTTTAACTGGCTTTGCAGGATAGGTTTAGAGTAGAGAGAATTTAAACTGTGAGGATGTAGGTAACAAGTACTGGAAAACATTAAAATACAAAATTAGTATTTTTACTGGTGTAAAAAAAAAGAAATTGCTGAGATTTCTTACACTTACTTTTGTGATTCCTGTTTCTAAGAACTAGTGCCATTCATTTTTTTAAAAGAAGTAATTAACAACTAAAAATAAGATGAGATAATTTGGGTTTGGAGAAACAAAGAGACCAGTATGTGAAGCCCCTCATGCAAGTAAGGTTAAATGACTCTTCTCTTACCTGGGCAAGGCCTGAGATTGCACATGACTGACTCCAGAGCACTGCCTTCACAGGGCTTCCCTCCGTGCTGAGCTGGGGGGTTACTGCAGGTCCTGCTCCTTGTCCTGTTCCCTTGGCCACAGCTCCTTGAACACTCTTCCCACAGCCCCCACTCCGACCAGCTCCCATCCACTAAGGACCAAAAAAACCCAGTTTTCATTAAACAGTATTTCTGCAGTATTTATTGAAATTTCCTCTTTCTTTCCACAAAATCCAAAATTAATTACAACTACTTCAAAGAATTAATCTGCCATGAAGATCCACGGTGATAGAAGTTCATTGTTTGGGCACTTAATGCAAGGCACATTAAAAGTATCAATTCATTATGGCTTTTCAGTACTTAAACAGGGTTTACAAAACAGAGGGAGGGAGACTTAGATGGGCAGACAGCGATAGGACACTGGGGGAAAGGTTTTAAACTAAAAGATGAGAGATTTAGATTCAGTATTTGGAAGGAATTGTTCCCTGTGAGGGTGGGCAGGCCCTGGCACAGGGTGCCCGGAGAAGCTGTGGCTGTCCCTGGATTCCTGGAAGTGTCCAAGGCCAGGCTGGACGGGGCTTGGAGCAGCCTGGGACAGTGGAAGGTGTCCCTGCCCATGGCAGGGGGTGGCACTGGATGGGCTTTGAGGTCCCTCCGCCCCAGACCCGTGTGGATGGTGTGATGCAGCAGTACCTGGGCAGGGCTGGCGCTGGCAGCTGCGCAGGTCGGCGTGGGGCCCCTGGCAGCCGCGGCCCCCGTTGGCCGGCACGGGGCTGTCGCACTGCCGGACGCGCTCCTGCACGCCCCGGCCACAGGTGACGCTGCACGCCCGCCATTCCAGCCAGCTGGAGAACCCGCCGTGCACTGCAACGGGAGCAGGGATGCTGCTGGGCACTGCTGGTGCCTACAGCTCTCTCAGGCTGACACAGACAAGTGAAAACTGCACCTCCTGACCCTTGGAAATCCAACTCACTTCATGTCATTTCTGTGCAAAAATCTCTTACCATAGTTCAAAGACAATTACTGCGTGTGCTCCTAAGTGCTCTTCTTTAGAAGCACAGTTCAGTTATGATGTGTTCTGAGGATGGGATCTGGTTCAAGACCCTTTCATTATTATTTTTGTCTCTTACCCTTCACAGCCTCTATCTCTCCCAGCTGGATGAGTATAATGGAATAAAATTTAATGAAAGAGAATCCCACTGCCACTTCAGACTAGGTTTACCTTAGACCTAATTCTTATAAAGAAGGTAAGATCAAATATCTCAGCCATAAAATGTGGGCAAGAAGTACCTTGACCACATTTGATCCAGATGAATGCTGTCATCTACCAGCTTCAAAGTCACTCTTTGACGTTTTGTGCACCTACCCTGCACAGTCAGGGGTGCTGTGACGAGGACAGATCCCAGGAGGTTCCTGGCTACACACTCGTACTCTGAGGTGTCCTCCCTCTGCAGCGCAGCGATGCGCAGGGAGCCGTTGGGCAGCAGGGTCACTCGGTCATCGCCCAGCACGGGCTGTCCCTGGCGGGACCAGCTGATGGCAGGAGGGGGCTCTCCTCTGGCCTGGCAGTCCAGCACTGCCGTGGCACCGGCCTCCAGCACGGTCCCCACCGGTTCAACAGTGATGACTGGGGGGCCTGGAAGAGAAAGGGTTCTTTGGCCAACAGCGCATGGGTGCAGGTTTGATTGATTCACTATTAAAGCGAGCGCAGAGAAATCCTAAGTCAGTTTACTTTAACTAAAATTATTATTGCTGATCCCCCGCTGGCAAAACAGAAACACAGAATCCTTAAGGTTGGAAAAGACCTTTCAGATCACCAAGTCCAACCATCAACCCAGCACCACCACCGATGTTCACCACGAAACCATGTCCCCAGGTGCTGCCAAACAGACACATGTTACAATGCCAGCAATAAGCTGCTTTGAATATGCAGCAATCTGAGCACTAAAGTGGAGATTAAGGCCCAGCTACATGAGCATGTGCTCTTCTTTATTGCCAAAATGGGTTGTTTTTCATAAAACCCACAGGAAAATGTTATTAATCATGTCCAGAGACAGCCAAGGGGTAAGGAACAGACCCACACTGCTTGAGGCTATAGTAGGAAGGGCATGTTTAGAAATTCTCCCACCAGCAAAGAAAAATTCTAACATATTATTTTTGCCAAAAATAAAATATTGTCAGCGAGAATTAGGATTCACCTCATGTAACCTGCTTAATTTATAGGTTGAGAGTCTAGTTTATCCCAGTTGTATTGAGTGAACTAAGAGAAACAGGCCCTTTCAGAGAGTGATTCAGCCCATTCCACACTCGTTTCTAAGACGAGGCTCAACCACCCTTTACATCCCTCTCTTCTTTGACCTCAATCACAGCTTAGACCAGACTCTCAAATATTCATGATGAAAGATGCCCAGAGAAGCTCTGGCTGCCTCAGCCCTGGAAGTGTTCAAGGAGCAACCAGCTCTAGTGGAACGTGTCCCTGCCCACGGCAGGTGATCTTTAAGGTCCCTTCCAACCCAAGTTGTTCTGCGATCCCATGAAAGAGGAGATAAGTCCAAACCTCCAGGGCAGTGCCCAACCTGCAACACTCCCCTAGGAGCTGCCTGCACCTCCCCACGGGCAGGTTTTCACTCCCATAAGGGGCATTAAGCCTCCCTCTGAGCCTTACTCTGCAGGGTCAGTGTCAGGCTGCGCTCCACCACGCCCGCGTCGTTGGTCGCCACGCACTTGTAGTCACCAGCATCTTCATTCTGAGGAACAAAACAGGGGCTCAGTCCACAGGGCCCCTCCTGGCAGGGAATTTTAACCCCAATTCAAAATGCAGACATGAGTTCATGGGGAAAAATAGGGATCTTGTTGTTCAGATTAGGAAATTAGATTTGGAGTAAGAGATTTGCACATGGAGAATGCAATTGCTTTTCAGCTGACCCGTAGAACACAGGCTCTCTTAAGGTCAAGAGCAAAGGTCCCATTTTACTGGTCATGACCAGGATCTCACACCAACAATCAGTATGTAAATTCAGTCCTTCTGACAAGCAGGGAGAACTCTGACCCCCTGGGGTTTTTTGCCTCAGTAATTTGAATCTAATTCTAGTCTGAATTAAAACATTTGTTAAAGGTAAAAGCAAAAAAAGGGTAAATGGCTAGCCTGACTCTTTCAAACCAACGTGATTGGGAATACCTTTATCAATCAAGTTCAAGGCAGACACTCCCAGTATCGGGGCAGGACTCACCACGGTGCCGTAGATAGCGAGGGAACCATTGACAAGCTGTCGGATCCTGTTGCTAATCTGAACTCCCACTCCTTTTTTGCTCCACTGGATGGTTGGAGGGGGATCTCCCCTGACTTCACAATTCAACATGGCATTGCCACCCAAGGGCTCGATTCGGCTGGAGTGGTAATCCCCTTTGAAGACTGGAGGCTCTGAGAAAACAAGGGATGGCAGAGAAATAGTAGAGCCAAAATGAAATGTCCTTAATGATAACCGCTGGCAGGGATCACTCACCTCTGACTTTCTAAAGGGGGAATTTCAACCTGCTGGGATTTTTCCCATTTAGCCATTGGCAAGGTATTAAATACTAGGGGGAATGGCTTTAAACTGACAGCGGGCAGGTTCAAGTTGGATATTAGGGAGAAATTCTTCCCTGTGAGGGTGGGGAGGCCCTGGCACAGGGTGCCCAGAGAAGCTGTGGCTGCCCCTGGATCCCTGGAAGTGTCCAAGCTCAGGTTGGGTGGCACTTGGAGCACCCTGGGATAGTGGAAGATGTCCCTGCCCATGGCAGGGGTTTGCACTGGATAAGTTCTAAGGTCCCTTCCCATTCGTCCCATTCCGACTCCACCATCCAAACCCGATGGTTACATGGAGCTGCCCAGCAATGACCACAGCTGCTGAATTTCACGTACCTTTGACGTACACGAAGCCAATGGCCTTGATGGAGCCCACTGTGTTCTCTGCAGAGCACACGTAGGTCCCAGAGTCCTCCTTGGACACCCTCTCGATGAGCAGCTCACTGTGCCCATTGACATCGTCGTACTGCGCTGGAGGGAGAGCAGGGACAGGGTCATTCCAGGGACTGAAACGGACACAGCTCACAGGAGCGCTTCAATCTGTGCACTGCTCAGCAGCACAGCTCAGGGGCCCTCCAGGAATGCACAGGAAGTCACTGCAGCTGCCCCTTAATTTTGAGCATCAGTGGCTGGATGCTGAGTAAATATCACCAGATATGAATGTTTCTAATGTGTTCCATTATTGGCTACAGAAGAGGGACGATTTCTTAATTACCTTCCTTACAGCTTTGTCTCAGAGACAGTTTAATTACATGATTGCATAATACTAAAGATACTCCTCACACAATCACTAACAGTTTATTCCAGCTAGAGTGTTCCTCTTCCCTGCCCTAAGCTGCAATGCTGCACAGGGGAAAACTACTCTGCAGCCAAATGACCATCAGGGACCCACCTGGAATGATATTATTGTTGAAAGTCCACGTTATTCTGGGGACAGGTATCCCAGTTGCTTTGCAGGTTAACCTGAGCTGTTCTCCTTTGGTCAAGGCTATATCTCCAGGCAGTTCAGTGAAAGCTGGGAGCACGTGAACTGTCAGGGTGACAGTGTGCGTGTCCTCCCCAGCAGTGTTGGTGGCAATGCAGGTGTAACTGCCAGAGTCTTCGGGCTGGAAGGAAACATGGTCAGGAAATTTCAGCTGGGATATATCCTACAGCACATGCCACTTGTATCAGTAAGAGAATCTTGAAAGGTTTGGAACAAGCATTCAGCAGAAATGCTCATCTGAGCTCTTCCACTTCCCTAAATTTGAAGGATGACCAACACTTCTTTTTACCCTTTCTGAGGATTTACCACTATAAATTCTTTATAGATTTTACTCCCCAGTGGAAAATGAAACTTTTAAAATTATTTTGGAACACTAAGAACAAGAAATCAAAATAAAACAATGACTAATCCAGAAGTGGATCTTATCACTGCCAAATGTGTCCAGTAATAGCTTAGATTTAGGGAACTTACAACAACATTGTCCAAAATGAGGTCTCCACCAGGCACAGTCTGGTATTTTCCCACTGTGTCTCTCAACAGCGTGTTGTCCTTCCTCCAGTTAATTGCTGGTGTTGGGATCCCCTCAGCCACACAGGACAGAACAGCCTGGGAGCTCTCCGTGACCATGTACTGCGTATCCGTGCTGCGGATCCTGGGTGGAACTGTGGGGAGGTCATTAAAAACATTTCCTCTGGGTATTATCCAAGCACAACACTGGACTGAAAAAAAGCCCTGTCTGGACCTTCTGGATTGTCCATCCCCATCAATGACTGTGTGCTGAAATTCAAGCAACTGGCCGATACTACAACTCAGTAACACTCCCCTATATTAAGTAGCACAGTTTTCCTGAACTCCTCCCTGGACATCCCTAGCTCCTTACTCTCTGTGGGGTCACACTGATACACATTGTTTCCCTACAGTCCCACTTATCGTGGAATCACAGGATGGTTTGGGCTGGAAGGGACCTTAGAGCCCATCTCATTCCAACCCCCTACCGTGCACAGGGACACCTTCCAGAATCCCAGGTTGCTCCAAGCCCCGTCCAACCTGGCCTTGGACACTTCCAGGGATGGGGAGTCTGGACCAGCCGTTGCAGTGCCCCCCACCCTCCCAGAAGAGCTGCTCACTGTGCACAGCGAGCTCCGTGCTGGAGGTGCTGGATCCCGCGGGATTTGCCGCTGTGCAGGTGTAGCGGCCGCCGTCCCCGGGCTGCACAAACAGGATCTGCAGAGCTCCCGTGCTCAGGATCCTCCTTCGCATGGACTCCGTTATCTGCTGCCCATCCTTATGCCAGCTGATCTCTGGCCCAGGGTAGCCTTCAGCCTCACACTGCAGAGTGACAGACTGATCAACAGCAATGACATGTTCCTTCACGTGGGACTTGATAACAGGAGGAACTGAAAGGAACAAAGACAATTACTAAAAGAAGCAGATCCTGTAAGAAGCATGGAACACTTTAGCTCTTAGTGAAAATAATTCTAAAAGCATGTCCTAAAGCAGACACTGAGCTAAAGGGAATAAACCTGCTGGGCTCTGTTCAGCATCACATCAAACAGGAAAGCACTAGGTCCCTTTCTACTGCTCAGAATTGTGTTTGGACTAAGAGAAGGAGTTGAAAAGGTGATTTACCTTGAACTTTCAGCTTGATCTTCCCCAGAGCAGTGCCAGCTGGATTCTGAGCAACGCACATGTAAGTGCCAGCATCTTCCACAGCTGCTCTGGCAATCTGCAAACTGCCACTTGGCTGGACAATGTAACTGTTCCCTAAAGCAAATATAATCTAAGTATGCCACTTCTGGTTTGGTGTTTGGTTTTAAATGAATGGAGAGGAGAAACCCAAGTTTCAGAAAAGAAAATGGGTGTCTGTGTCATGGGAGCAGGCGGGGCCCCAGGCTTTGGGAGGATACCTGTGGTGATGATGTTGATGCCCTCCTTCTGCCACGTGATCACGGGCTGAGGAGTGCCCGTGGCCTCACAGGGCAGTACAATGGGATTGTTCACAATGACATCCAACGCCCCCGGCTGGGCCTGGATAACGGGCGGCTCTGTGGAATGAAAGGAGGAGGAAAAGCAGAACGTTCGAGGCTAGGAAAATACAGAAGAGCACTAAAGCAGTACAACCTGAGCAGGCTGAAGTAGCAATGCTGGCTGCCAGAACAGCCTTGCTCTTCAGCTTCCAGCTTACCCTGCACGTGCAGAGTGACGTGCCTGTGGGCAGAGCCCGCGGCGTTCCGGGCCACGCAGGTGTACCTGCCCCCGTGGGCCAGCTGGGCAGAGGGGATCTCCACAGCTCCTGCGGCAGAGAGAGCACCACAACATGCAGAGCATCCTCGAGGCACAGGTGCTCCCTTACAGCATCCCTCATTTCATTCCAAGCCATCGGAGAGGGGATCTTTGGGGGATTGCTTGCATTTCTGTAATTCATTACTTACGGATGTGCCTGACTGCACTGCTTTCCTGCAGCACATTACCTGAAGAGAGAATTCTGTAGCCATCTCCTCTGGGAAGCAACTTGATGCCGTTTTTGGTCCAATGAACTGAGGGGATGGGAACTCCAGAGGCAGTGCAGGAAACCACGACTGGAGACAGCTTTGTTACCAGGAGCTCTGTGGCTTCATCTGCTATGGATGGGGGCACTGAAAATGAAGAGCAGGGCAAAGGTTACTTGCCCGCACTCATTTGTTATAAATTCTTGGAAATACCAGAGACTTATGGATATCAATATCAAGAAGGAATGAAATAAAAATCTCATCTCAACATTGGAACACCCCAAAGAAGTTCTGGGTGCCACACACATGTAATAGCAATATCCTCTCTACCTTGAACAGTGAGCTCAACTGTCCTTTGATCTTCTCCTGCATCATTTGACACAGAGCATTCATAGACAGCAGTGTCATCCACAGTGGGAGAAATGATTACTAAGGAACCTGAAGACAGAAGTCTGAACAAAGGAAAAAGAAAGTAAAAGCCATTGAAATACTTATTTTCTTCTCAGGTAATCAGCCCACTGAATTTGCTGGCTAGCCAAGGTAGTGTTTAAGCACAGCTAGATTTTTCAAGTGCCAAAATCATCCCTGAAAACTTGAAACCCACAGTGAAACAGAAAACACCTCTCACCTGTATGTATTCTGGTTCTGGTCAACACTAAGCAGATGCCCATTCTTTTTCCAGCTAATTGCTGGTCTGGGAATTCCAGTGGCTTCACAAGGCAAAGTGGTTTGCACATTTACAGTAACTGTGATATTCGTCTGCCCAGGAGCAATAGTTGGAGGAACTAAGGACAAACAAAGCCTAATTATTTAGAATAATTACATACATATATATGTACACCCACACATTTCTCTCACACCTAAATATGGTGAGCTGAACTGCCTGAACACACTGACTTAATTTTTCTAAAGACTAATTTGACAGCAGTAAACCAACTAAACACGGAGCACAGGGTGTGTCAAGTCTTCCTAGTTCAGGATAAGGAATAAACAGCTCCTTCTCAGGAACATTTGAGTTGTATTCCTAAGGCTTTACATTTCTCCCTTTTTTTTTTACCAGAGCAGCTAAGAAGGGGCTAAACTGAAACTGCCTCTGGCAGAAGACTCCTGCTGTCAGTGGCTTCAGCCCCAAGCGTTACCGAGGACGTGCAGGTCGATGCGCCGGCGCTCGCTGCCCGCGGCGTTGGTGGCCATGCACACGTATCTGCCCGAGTCAGCCACCTGTGCCCAGGGGATGTGCAGGGACCCATCCTCCAACACGGAATACCTGCAACACAGCACACGGCGCTGCCCACCATCCATCCGCAGGGCCACGGGCTGCCCTGGCAGCGCAGAGCGAGAGATGACTCAGGGGACACAACCTGAACGCGGCATGCATTCATTGGGGCACAGAGTTTTCCCACTTATTTCACTCTTTCCAGCACATCCATTTCCCAAAGAAACGATGAAATCTGGCTGACATGGTGATTTCACATAAATTATACTGGGTTTAGAGAAAACAGCCAATGCTCTTTTTTATGGTTTCTCATTTAACCTTAAAAACCCTAATTAATGCCTGTATTTTTTCTTTGCAATGTAACAGAATTCCTTAGCATTTGCTCAGTTCTGTTAAATGCCAAACTACTTCCCTATAAAACAGTCAGAAGACAGAAACCATTCACTACAATAAAAGTTGGTACTAGAACACGTATAAAAAGTTTCATGTATTAGAAAATACAGAATAGCTTTTGGTCTGCATGAAATTGCTTGGCTTCACCCTAAAACTCTCTGTATATACAAAAATCTAAAGATCTTTCACATTTACTGCTCAAAATCTCTAATGTCAGAATAATTATTATTATATTTGGTTGCCAAAGGAGTTTTTTTATCCTTCTTAACAACAAAAGGGTGAAACCTTTGGTGCTGCTACTTTTGTCTAGAACAATTTCATGTCTAATTAAGTTTCTGTAATAAATACATTCTTAAATAGCAATGAAAAATATTTATGCTGACTTCTGGACAATACCTGGAATTGTTTCCAGTAAAAACAGCCCCATCCTTCCTCCAGGTGATCCTGGGGGCTGGGACTCCTTCTGCAGCACACTCCAGCAGGGCAGAGGCATTGATGTGCACCACAGCGGTCTGGGGGCTGCTCCGGATCGTGGGAGCCACTGCAAGGGAGAATTGCTGATGATACAAAGGAAGTAACTCTACATTGCCATGACTGAAACTGAACACATGAAAAGAGATGCAGCAGCAGGTCTGGGGTCACTGCAAAGACAGGAACAAGTTTCTTACCTTTCTGGGTGACGGTAATTGCCAAGGTGCAGCAGGGAAGGAGAAAGAAAGTTTGGCTGAAATGCACTGCAAAGGTCAGCTCTGCAAGTTACTGCAAAGGGGCATCACTGAGCTGAAACAGTGGGAGTTCAGCACGTAGAATTTGGCAAGCTAAGGCTGTGGGGATACCCTTGCTTCCTGATTACACTCTGAGAAAAAAGGACTTTAGCTGGACCAGGTAAGGCCAGTCATTGGGGGCACAGTGTAAGGCAGGGCCCATGCGACTGGGCTGGAAACAGCGCAGAAAAAGGGAAAAAGTTCCTTCCAGTCACCTGAGTGTGAGAGTAGAAATGCTTCTCATCAGACTAGAAGTGAGAAAATAAAAAGGTTTAAAATGGAGCTCAGGGCTATGGTAGCACAGGACAAGTATCGAGCGTAAGGCCCCTCAAGCCCTGTCCTCTCCAGGGGCAGAGAAGCTGCCACAGCTCTCAAGTAACCTGCCAAAGTGGTGGCCAAGCCAGCTGTGAAACCTTGTCCCCAGGGTGCCAGTCAAATGCTTTTAACAATTGTTCTGGGTTTGTCCAAGAGCATTTGTCAGCCCTGGACATGGGTGTTCACCCTGGATGAATCCTGACTCCATGTCAGGATGATGGCTGGATGCAGCCTCCGCTCGCAGGAGCACGGACGGATGGAGAGTGAGCCATGGGGAGTGCCCAGCAGGTCCCTTAGGCTGGGGGCCAGCTGTGGGCTCAGCAGTGGGACGGGAGGCCATGCACATGGCCCCACAGTTTGGGCATGGCCTGAGCGGCCGACACGTGGCTGGAAAGCGAGCACAAATGCTCGGTCCCTGCTGCCTGAGCTCCCGCAGGAACGCCACGCGAAGCCCGAGGCTGCTCCGCGACGTTACCGTGCACTGCCAGCAGGAACTCCCTGGTGGTTTCCCCTGCCACATTCCTGGCCACACAGGTGTATCTGGCGCTGTCACCCAGCTCGGCGTTGTTGATCTGCAGGTACCTCCCGCTGGACAGGATCCGCAGCCGGGGGCCTCCCTGCGGGCACACAGACACAGGCGGGGGTTTAGAGCTTCACTGCTGGCCTCTCCTGAGCGCAGAACATCCTTCCACTGCACAGCAACAAAAGCCAGGAGAGAAGGGCACCGATAAACCAGGGACCAAACTCATTGCTGCCTTTACATCCCTGAAGAGAAGAGGGTTGTTTTCAAAACTTATCATTGCTTACTGGTTCTCCATTGAAACCCCTGCTGGGGCTTGTGCCTGAAGGAGGCAGCTGCTACAGAGCCAAAGGGCTTTGGAGTTTTTATGGAAGGGGCAGCTAATAGCACATGATTAATTTCATTTGTCTTTTTGATCTATGCACTCTACAGGCAGAAGGAATAGAAATTTCTCTACACTGTTCTTCCAGCATCACAGTCTGGCTCAAGTGGGAGGCAGCACAGGCTTAGCCAGCTCTGTTTACCAGCCAGGAGTTCACCAGCCAGCAGTTCTGGGCACAGGCTGCCCCTCCTCCCAGCCCTACAGAGACTCCACAGCCCCTGCCAGGAGCCAGTTCAGTGAGAGTGTTGTTACCACACCCAGCCTGGGTCGTGTCCGCATCAATCACTGACACCAACATCAGCTACGAGTGCTCAGAGATCTGACTGGATAAAAACCAGCAGGAAAAAGAGCTCAAACTCAGCTTTTCCAGTATGTGCTACCCACCCTCTGGATGGAACTGAAAGCTGACATTCCTATCTGCTCTTCTGGTTAGAGGGTCTGAGAAGGGCACCCCAGAGAGGTGAAACTCCTCTGGTTCTGCACTAGCACCCTGGTACCCTGCTTCATACCAGGCACTAGCTCCAAGGCTGCAGTGCAGGGCTGGAGCTCTCAGGTGACACAATTCACAAGCAGGGTGGGTTATTGACAGATTTTGGGCAATCACGGGCATTTCCTGTTGAGAACACAACCCGCGTGATGGTTTCTAAACACAGAAACCTAGAGATAGCACAAGACAGGGGATGAAGCTGTAACTTAATCCTTAGTAAGCTCTACTCAAAGTAAGCCAGAAAACCAATGTTGCAAAAAAATACAAATTCAGCAAGTCTTGTAATGTTTGAAAAAAGCCAGGTTAGGCCAGGAGGCTCCTATCTACTTCTTTTCTTAACCCTCAATGTGCATTTCCAAAATCCCCGAAGAGTGCCATGACTCCCAGGCTGCTGGAGGCCAGATCTTTCCATAGTTCTGCTGCCAGAGAAGGTGGTGCAGCACAATTCCGTCACTCAGCACACAGAGATGGACTAGGTCAGGCCTCACACCTCAAAATCTGCTCAGTGGAAGACAACAGAAGCAGGAGGAATGACACCCCCCACAACAAGGCTGCTTCACAAAACCAGGGAAGCTTAAATTGACATAACACTGCAGGCTGAGAACCTGCCTTTCTCCAGCCCTCTCTTGTCGCTGTGATGCCTCCACTTTTCCAGGCAAGGAGGATGATTTGCCAAGGAGCTCCTCACCTCTCTTCCCGCAGCCAAGGACACCCATTTCCAGCTGCTCAGGGTTAGTCAGCTGTTACATTTCCTTGGGGCTGAGAAAACAACCAGGCATTGGGGAGGACACTGATTTCTCCTGATATCTTGAATATCAGCTCACGGGTGGGGAGGTCCTGGCACAGGGTGCCCAGAGAAGCTGTGGCTGCCCCTGGATCCCTGGAAGTGTCCAAGGCCAGGCTGGACGGGGCTTGGAGCAGCCTGGGACAGTGGAAGGTGTCCCTGCCCATGGCAGGGGGTGGCACTGGATGGGCTTTAAGGTCCTAAGAAGCCTGAGTCCTCACATTCTGACTTGAATTCATGAGGCAGGAGGAGAACCAGCAGTGCAAAGATAATTCCCAGGTTACCAGCTGAGCATCTCTGGCTGTCATAGTGTTCCTCTACTTTTGTTTCCTGGTGAAAATTTTTAACAGTAGCTGCTTTGCATGGTTATGTTTGCTAAGCACAGCTTTTAAAACACAAGCTTTCCAATGAAGGCTAAGGCAAAAAGCATTCATATATTTTATTTCCATGCCTTGTTCATCCTTGTTTTCATTAAAAAACCCCACTACCCAATTAAAGAATTAACTGTTCAGGAGTAGAATGTTCCTGTTAAATTTGTTTCCAGCTGGTTCCTGGGCTATATTAAGATCATGGTCCCTAGCAGCACTTTGTAAGACATGTTCACCCACCACATCCTTCTTCCAGTAATGTTTAATTCTTCTAAATCTACCACAGAGAAAGAGCCTGAGGAATGGCATGTCAGAGGAAAGGAAACAAGCAGAAACTTGGGTGAAGGTTTAGTGATGAATCACAGTTAAGGGAGACGATTCATAATCTGTATTTGTTTCCTCTTTATTAATGAAAAGAGGTTAAGAGAAAAATTTTAATTAAGTTCAGTTAATAACTGAACTGTAATATTTAGTTGAAAAGCACCTATGAGTGATCCCAAGGATGGGAAGGAAAAAATTCTTTCTGTATAAACCATCCTCATCTTGCTAATTGTCTCTCAACCAGCAAGTCTCTCTGCCTTGCCAGAGTCTTGGCACTATGGAATTCTGAGTGGGAAAGATGCACTTGGTACAAAACCTGGTGATTAGCAACCCATTTTCTTTTAAAGAACTTCAATTCCTTTCTAATTGCTACTAGAGTAGGAGGATGCATAATATAGCCAAAGGAAACATAGAGTGCAGTCTTGTCTCAGCTACCTTTCCTGGGAAGCCATTCAGGAGTTTACCGAAGGCTTCTAGCATTGCTCAGAGGATCCAGGAGGAGCAAGGGATCCCCCTAAAGGAAAAAAGAACAAGTAACAGCGGGATGGCCACTTCACATGCCTGCTGGCTCTGGGGGCTCAGTTGGGGCTGACTGCAGTGGCACTGGGGCTACCCAGCTGCTCTGAGTTCTGGGCACGTAACTCGGGCTGAGGGGAGAGTGAGCGGAGCGAGAGACCTCAAGCACTGCTGCGACAAGTGCAGGGAGCAAAAGGCCAGCACGAAGGCTGGAGCCTCGGTACCTCCAGCAGCTCTCCGTCCTTCAGCCAGGAGATGGTGGGAGGAGGCACAGCGTCCGACCTGCACTCCAGGATGGCCTGGCTGTTCTGCAGCACCGCCAGCTCCTGGGGCCCGCCGGTACCAGCGATGTTGGGGGGGACTGGCACGAAGACAGAGAACAAAATCAACACTGCACATATGAACCATCAGGAGGACTACTTAGTGAAAATTACCAATTTGTCTCAAGTTTAAAATAAATGCAAAGCTGTGGTATCATCAGTTAGTTCTTCCTCTCAATACCTGTGTTAAATACATCAGTATATTCACATCTCTATAGAGTGAGCACAACAAACTTGATCCAGCCAAATACTGACATCTGTGAGCTTCCTGGATATTCAAAATAAGACTTGGAATTGTAACAGAAATCAGGTGGAACTTCCCTGCTAATTATGTATCACATTCAGAATAACCATCCTTAATGAGAAACATTAATTATGACCGTATGGTGTAATATCACAGAATATTTCATCTTTAGGAATATGTGTTTGTTAAATGAGATGCTGACATGCACCTTAGCACTTTACACTTTGAAGAAAAATTTTTTTTTTTTTTTCCCCGAAGTTAAACTTACCATGCACTCGTACTAAATATTCCTTATCATCATCCCCTGCCGGGCTAGATGCCAAACACGAGTATCTTCCTGTGTCCTCCACCTGGAAACACAGGGACAACTTCAGCAGAAACCTCAGATTATGGGAAAAATTCAGCAAAACCAAGAAATACAAACACAGCAACAACATAGAACGGGCAGCACTTGAACACAAGTGCAGGAGATACAGAATTCCTGGAAAGAAAGTAATAAAGTTCTCGAATACTTCTTTATTTTACTACGATGGAGTTATTCAGAGATGGCTCAGGAGTTGCACGACTCCATGAAATCTCTCTGGATAATGTCTCTCCAGCACTAAAGATGGAACTGGCTACAGGGATCCATCTAAAGAAGGCTCAGGTTTGGGTACTGAGGAAATCCTTTTGTGCACACAGTCATTAACATCTTTATGGTTTCTCCTTCCTATAAACTCCTCGTTGTACAGCCCAGAAGTGTTGGTTTTACAAACAAAACAAGCAGCAATCAATCCCAAGCCCTATCCCACTTCTGTATGGGGAACTTCACCAGGGCATCCACAGATGGATCCAGCCTTAGTGTATTGATGCAGGTTTTTAAAGGTTGTTTGCCCTGGACCCTTCTCTAACCACAAATGCAGGTGGGTGAGTTCTAGGGGTTTTCAAGACACCTCTGAGGATGGTCCTAAGGCAGGAACCATTTTAGAGATTGTAGAACTGAGCCTATTTTGAAACAAACACTACCTGAGCACTGGTTATTCGGAGGGCTTCTCCTAGCACGTGAATATTGTCAGTCTGCAGCAGTGGGCGCCCATCCTTCATCCATGAGATTTTGGGCACTGGGATGCCAGAGGAGATGCAGAGAAGCTCAAGTGGGTTGTTAACAATGACAGAAAGTTCTTCTGGTTCATCTGAACCATTAATACGAGGTGGCTCTGTGGAAGGAAAAACATTCCAGTTCCTTATGGACTCAAAACACCCGTAAAAACTGACTGAAAACACGATCTTGTGGGTAGAGTCTGTAGAACTAGTCTACATTAAATTATTTCTGTGTATCATGAACTCACTGAGGAACTCAGGTAATTTCTGACTCTTCCTATTAATTTGCATATTTTATGATTTAGTATTATTAGTTGGAAAATGTTTTCAAAAACACAGGTAAAACATATTATATAATTTCAGCAAATATATTTATCAGCCTTTTAACTGTTGTGCTTTCAGCTGCGCATCTTCCTGTCAAGCTGAATTTCTGCTAAGCAAAGTTTATAGCATACGGTTGTATTAATTATAGCACATTTCAGTACTTGGGAAATACATACTGCATTGCACATTCACACATCTTTAGGTATCTTTCATTTCCTTATTTCTTTCATTTATCATTTATTGAAACGACCAGGCTGGACATGGCTTGGAGCTACCTGGGATAGATAGTGGAAGGTGTCCCTGCCCATGGCAGGGGGTGAAACCAGATAGGCTTTAAGGTGCCTCCCAACCCAACCCACGCTGGGATTCTGTGAGCCTATGAAATACCCCTTATCCCTGGAGGTGTTTTAAGTGCCACGTCACTGCTCACGCCGCGAGGTGAACACTCACCCAGCACCTTCAGGACGAAGTGCTTGCTGCTCTGTCCGGCGGCGTTGGAGGCCACGCAGGTGTATCCGCCCGTGTCCGCAGGCTCTGCCCTCAGCACCTGCAGCACCATGCCGTGCCTGCTGGAGCTCAGGCGAGCCCCGAGGCGCAGGGCCAGCCCGTCCTTGAGCCACGACACGCTGGGGACGGGGGAGCCATCGCTCACACAGCCCAGCGCAGCTGCGCCGCCCCGCAGCACCGACACCACCTCCGTGCCCCCCGCGTTGTCCAGGCTGGGCGGCACTGCGGGGACAGAGCTCAGTCACACACAGCTCAGGGACATGGGGACAGAGCTCAGTCACACACAGCTCAGGGACACTGTGGGGACAGAGCTCAGTCACACACAGCTCAGGGACACTGCGGGGACAGAGCTCAGTCACACACAGCTCAGGGACATGGGGACAGAGCTCTGTCACACACAGCTCAGGGACACTGCAGGGACAGAGCTCAGTCACACACAGCTCAGGGCACGGGGACAGAGCTCAGTCACACACAGCTCAGGGCACAGGGACAGAGCTCAGTCACACACACCTCACGGCATGGGGACAGAGCTCTGTCACACAGCACAGGGCTATTCTGGGCACAGAACTGCAGGAACAGCTGCCCTTCTGCACTTCCCCACTAACATTCCTGTGCTAAACTTCACTTAAAAATTAAATATTATTCTTTCTAAAAAACCTGTGACACATTATGGGAGTTGGAACTAAATGAGCTTTAAGGTTCTTCCAACCTAAACCACTCTGTGATTTTATGATTATGGGTGATAATTCTGGTACGGACTTTTCTAGGGTTAAAACACTTTCCACTTCAAAAAAATTCCCAACACTTAAAAAAGTTAGTATTTCCCCAGTGATTACCTCTAAGATATACTTGTGGCTGTCTGCAACAAGGTGTTGGTGAGAAAGAAAGCTGAAGAGTAGGTTTAAGAAATTAAGAACTAAGATTGTTTACATAAAGCATTTCAGAGACACTCACCCAACACTCGCAGGTTGTAGTGTTTGTTGTGCACTCCAGCCCTGTTAGATGCTACACAAGTGTACACTCCAGTGTCAGATATCTGCACTCGGGCAAGCCTAGGGAAAAAAGCAATTTAAGCAAGCTGTAAGTGGAATACATGGAACATGTTACCTTTATTATGGAATGGTTTGGGTCAAATTTTACTCTTGCTTCCAAAAATAGAGCAAAATTATGCTGATACCGCAAAAGAGAACAGAAAGTGAGCTAGTTAAAAGAAATGAGAACCAACCTGAGGATCTGCCCAGCTGAGAGCAGCCTGATCTGGGAGGAGACAGACAGAGGAAGGCCATTCTTCAGCCAGTGAAGTTGCGGTGGGGGTGTCCCAGCAGCAGCACATTCAATATTTAGGGAGGTGTCCAAAAGGGCAGTGAGCTCCTCTGCTTCATCTTTACTATTGGCTATCGTTGGAGGAACTGCATTTTGTAAATGATGGAAAGGAGTGTATTAAAACAGGCTCTTGAAACCATTCCACCTTGCAGGAAATCCTGCCCCTAATGCCCCACTGGTAATTCAGTAAGAGGATCCCATTTTTTGTAGAGTAAATCCTCAGACAATAATATTGAGCACTAAAATCCATCCATTTACATATTTCAAATCAGAGGCACTGTACAATGACAGGAGAATTATCTTTGATTTGCCAGCCTGTGGCAAACAAGGCAGAGCTCAGGGCCTGAAGCTCCTGGGGAGAGGACAGTGCAGGAAGGGATGGGCTGAACTCAGAGCCAGAAGGGACCACTCAAACTTGTATCCTTAAATAAATTTTAAATACAGAGAAATCACAGAGGATGAAAGTTAGTTTATTGATGTCTGGATGCATCTTCTGACTTCATTCTTAAACAGAGGAAGTTCAAAATGCCTAGGTAAGTATTCTGGCTGATTACACTAATTGCTGCCTTGAGGCTCTTTGGGGTTACAGGTTAGTTTGAAAGCCATGCCCCTGGGGGTTCACTACACAAAGAAGCCCAGCCAGGTACAGCTCCAGGCTCTGGCTCAGTTAGGATCCCATCACCCACTGACACAGTGACACCAACAAGATCTTTAAGTTGGTTATTGCTTGAACTCCAACCATTACAAACTGAGCGCAAACTCCCTGCTGTTGTGCAGAGCCATTCTGTCCCTAAAAGATGTGCTGTGGTCATTCAGGCCTGTTATTTATGATACCAGAGGTCATCTCCTGTTGCTGTACTCGTGCCTGTGTTCCCACTGACTCTGGGTCTGTGTAAGTGGGACTACCCCGCTGTGAGACCCTGCCTGGGCAGAACTCTCCCCTCTCCCCTCCACTGTACTTAATGAGCACATTTTTCACATAAAATACCCGCTCTCTGTGCTGCTAAAGGATTACACTCACTGTCCACTGGATGCCAAACTGTGCAATTTCCTCCAACACTCCCTCATTTTTAAACCCTTGAGATCTTTAACTATCAGTTCCCTTCATACCACTCTGCCCTGAGCTGATGTGCTTCAATTGGAATTAGGGAAGACAATACAACAAAACAGCAGCGTCATAGGAAATCAGCCTCAATATACTTTTCCCCACAAGAAATAAAAATTCACTACAAGCAGGATCCCTCTATTATGAAATCCACCAAAGGAATTAATTCCTGTTTATCCCAAAACACATTTACCAGCAATTTCAAGCCTTTTGTCACTGACAGAGCATCCTGTGTAATATCTGCAGCACAGGCAATTGGAAACACATGCATGCAGGATTCCACTGCAGACAGGCATTCCTCTCTGGGCTCTCCCTTGGGAACGCTCCCAAGGATGGGATTATGGAGCAGACTTGGGTTTCACATCTGGCAGAACTCACCATATACATTCAGGTTGAAAATCCTGTCCTCCTCTCCTGCAGGGTTAGTAGCCACACAAGTGTATTTCCCTGTGTCCGAGGTGAGAGCTCTGGAGATGTTTAATGTGCTGCCATCTGGAGTCACTCTACAAGGAGCATCACAAAGCACAGGGAGTTTGTTTAGTGTTCCTCTGACCTGGCAAATCAACAGTCTGGTCTGGACATTTCAATAACTGCCTCTATCCTCCTGGGAGCTTGGTGAGAGAACCGTTCTGTTTTGCAAAATATTATTGTTAGAGATAGGCTAGGAAGTTTTTCCTAGAGATGTCCTGTTTAACTTTAAGATTCAACTCCAGCCAGGCTTTTGAAGGACCCATAATGAAAAGCATCAAGTAAAATGTTTCCATGCCTCAGATCTTTCTCCTCCAAAGGAACTTAATAACCTTAACAAACTTTGATGAAGCTGATGAACTTTTATGGAATTTATTAACTGAGAAAGAAATAAATATCATATACTTATCTCTGTTAAGAAAACGAAATTTTAAAAAATCAAAGTACTAACAAATTATACTTGATTTATAGAAGCTAAGGAGGGAGATGAAGTTCTTAACCTGGCTAAGCTCCAGTTCAGGCTCTCCTCGCACTCCCTCCTTAGGGCCCTCTGAGCTTTAAAAGTATAGAAGAGAATGCAGTGTCTGCTTAATTTTCTTGCCTTATTCTTCGTAAATCATCGCTGGCAATTGTTTTTCCATCTTTCAGCCACTGCACGTCCGGGGTGGGCACTCCACTGGCATTGCAGAGCAGCTGGACACCCTCTCCCAGGAGGACACTGACCTCGCTCGGCATCTCAGAGCCAGCAATACTGGGAGGAACTGGAAATGCACCATGGAGGGAAGAGATTCAGCAGCAAGAAACGTAACTGAACTAGGAACAGCCACACTGCAGTGAGCACCAGCACAGCCACTGTGAGCACCAGCACTTAGTGTAGCACCTGGGGCAGGTTCTCAGCAGCTGTGGCTGCCCCTGGATCCCTGGCAGTGTCCAAGGCCAGGTGGGACAGGGCTTGGAGCAGCCTGGGATACTGGAAGGTGTCCCTGCCCATGGGAAGGGGTGGCACTGGATGAGGTTTAAGGTCCCTTCCAGCCCAAACCAGTCTGGGATTCTGTGACCAGCATCATCATAGCCCTGTGAACAGCCACACTAATTCCATCCTAATCAAAGCCATTTCCAGCCTGTATTCCCAAGGAACAAGGATGACAGTCCTGCTATCCATGAAGTCAATACTGTCAGTCCCACTAACAAGTTCTGCGCATTTCAAGCAATTTCAGACACAATTGATCAAACAACCAGCTTGACATTCCATTCCCAAACTTGGGGAAAAACTGGCAGGCAGGGGTACACCAGTGCAATTAGTGGGGATGACTCACTAGGAACAGAGGAAAACACAACAGTTGTGTTGTGATGCTAAGGGTGATGCACAGCACAGCAGGAGACAATTCCGTGACACATATGGATTTGTCATTTGAGGTGCACTGTTCCTAAGGAAATTCTGACAGTGGGTCTTTGCTAACTCCTCCCATGGCACAACAGGTACCACTGCTCCCAAATCCATCTCTGTGTGCTGCTCCACAGCCAACCAAGGCAGCTCCAGTGCTCAGCAGGAGGAAGGATGTGACCAGCAGCAGACACACACAACCTGCATGACTCAAGTTCCACAGTCAGGGCTTAAGAATCTTCTTTTCCATGCAAATTTTGGACCAGAAGTACTGAATTCTCCAACCACTCTCGCCTCTGGTTACAAAAGTAACAGTCCAAATTCTCCACTTTTCTACGTGGTTATGTGATCTCAGTGTCTCCAGCACAGTGTCACATTCACCCAGTGTTCAACCAGTTCTGCTCCCTGCATCCTCCCCATTCCTTACCTTGGATGGAAAGCACATAGGTTTTCTGAGCTTTTCCCTCTGGATTGGAGGCAATACACGTGTAGGTGCCACTGTCCAGGAGCTGAGAGCGAGCGATCTGAAGCTTGCTTCCACCAGATAAAATATGAACTTCAAGAGAATCCAAGTTTTCTGAAATGCATAAACAAGTCATCATTCCAAACCAGGCCACAGGGAGAAAACATCTCTTTTGGGAGAAATTGTTCCATCAAAGTTTCAAAACAAAAATTCCAATCAGTTCTCATAAGAGTCTGTCTAGAGACAGATGAAGAAGAAACACAAACCAGACAGCAAATAGCAAAGTGGGGCCTCAAAGAGGGGAAAAAAGGGGAGTGAAAAGCATGAGAGAATGTTACCTATTGGTTTTCCATTCTTAAGCCACACTAATGTGGGTGGAGGAATTCCAGTAGCATCACACACAAAAGTGACAGGATTACTGATGGATTCACTGACCAACTCTTGCTCAGGGCCTTCTATACTTGGAGGCACTGTGAATTGAACGGAAGCAGGAAGAATGTGATGTAAACTGATTTTGAATTGCCTAATCTGCAAAGTCTATGTTATTATAATAATTACTGAAGATGATGCAGAGGGTGCTCACCATAAACGTTGAGATGGAAATTTTTATCATCTCGTCCTGCAATATTTATGGCTTTGCACACATACTGGCCCGCGTCAGAAACCTAAAATAAAAACAAGTTTTAAAAGAAATTATCATGGAGTCTTACTTTAATGCTACAGTTCAGAGACATTAACAGCCTGTGCCTCTGCTGACTGAAGGTGCTTCTCACAAGATGAAAAGCCTCCAGCAAACACAACTTGGCGTGCAGCGAGTAAAATACACCACTGAAGACTAAAACAATTGCTTGCCAGTGGCGGAGCAGTGGCAGATGCAGCCTCCCCCCAGGCTGGCCCACCTCTGCAGCCTTGATCCGCAGGGTGTGCCCGTCTGCCAGGACCTCCAGGGCGGCAGAGTCGGGAATGATGCGGCTGTTCTTGTACCAGGTGATGACCGGGGCTGGGATGGCGTTGGACTCGCAGTCCAGGGTCACTGGGGTGCCCACTCGCACGTTCAGCACTGTCACCGACGCTCCCCCCTGGGCCTTGATGCTCGGGGGCACTGGGGAAGGAGCTCAGAGTTAGTTCTGCATTTGCTTTGTTGAAACTGATGCCATGATGATTTTTTGCCTTTTCTTTTAAACCTCTTTTTGTGCCTTTTGCAGCTTCTGTATTCCTTAGTGCTTTTTGCCTACATTCTTGGACTTGTTTGTTAAGCTGGGAGACGAAACATTTTAGAGGTTTCGTAGTTAGGGATCAACATGTCCCAGACCCCAAGGTCCTCTCCAGAACACATTTTGTAAACTAAGATAGAACCATCCAGGGAAAGGTTCCTTGGGGAGGGGGGCTCATGTTAGCCTCTCATTGGGGAATTTATGATAGATATGCTAATTAGTAAAACCTATGTTATACCAGATCTTTGGTGGGTACGGGAGGAGGTTTTTGCAGTGTACACTGAGGTGCATTCGACCTGGATGCAGTGCACCTAAGGATCCTTAAAATAAATACCAAGGTAAAATCCCTTTTTCCCTTCTAACCGTGTTTGACTCTTGATTTTAAGACCAGGAAAAGGCATCAAAACAACCCTATAAAGCAGATAAACCTCCCCATATTTTCCAAGCAATAGATATTATTTCAGAAAATAGTAATACACAAACCAAGGACAATTAGGAAGCTCTTCTTCTGACTTTCCCCAGCTTGGTTCCTGGCAGTACAAGTGTATTCTCCAGCATCTGACAGCTTGGCTCGGGGAATCTGCAGCGTCCGAGCACCTGAAGCGAGGAGAGAAGGCTGGAGATTTGTTCTGTGGTGATTGTGTCAATCCCAAAGGCTGGTTTAGAACTGCAGTGCAACAGGCTGAGCACAGGCACTGTACCCCATGAAGAATGGCCATGGGCCCTGTCAAGACAAACCAGACAGAAGCTGAGCCCGAAGGCTGCAGAATAGCTGAGATTCCTCACCAGACACAATGAAAGTGTTGGAATTCGAATTGACAGGCTTTCCATTCTTGAGCCAGCTGAGATCAGGAGGTGGAAAGCCCGTGACCTCACAAGTCAGAGAGATGAAATTATTCACCACCACAGTCAGATTCTCAGGGTTAGTCCCAACAACACTTGGAGGAACTGTGGAGAGAAAAATACATTAATAGCATCTACCACTGCATCAGCAAAGGATATCCCACAAGACCCTGATTTACTACAATAAAGCTGAGTTGCTGCATTTTGCCAAAGGGCTAGGTTGGAAAAATCTTTCACATCCTATGAATAGACCAACTGCTTTTTGGATGCATCTGGAAATATGACTGAAACCAATCTAATGGTCATTCCTGCTCCTGTACTTCACAATGTCAATTATTTTATTTGCAGTCCTTCTGTGGAGGTTTGGGAGGGCTGATGAACCTACCCGAGATCCTGATGATGCACTTGCAATTTTGTAACACTGCTCAGTGGACATTTGCTGTGTGAGGCAGGACAGAGCAAATTCCCATTGGCAGGATATGTAGGATGACTATCACTTCTTCCTGATTTCTTGCTGCTCCTGTTCTCTCTGGAACAGTCCATTTTCTGCCTACAGAGACCCCAAACTGATTCCTCCTGACACAGTTCAGAGTTGTTCTGTCAACCAGACAAACCTGTTGCTTAGCAGTGAGCTAAGCACTGGAAAATCCTGGCATGCAACATTGCTCCAGGGGGTGCATTCTTAAGCTTACAAGTCCCAGGATTTTTAAATGAAGAACAGTTTGACATGTGACCTTTCTACAAGAATGATTTACAATGAAAGAACTGTAAATCTCTTCCTTTTAATAACCCCCAAGCTTTAGTTGCCATGTTTTTGCAGTGGGGATATATAAAACACTTAAGAGGAAAGCAAAGGCATGTTCTTGGCTCTATTGGGTGGAAATATCATTCCAAAGAACACATGGAATCCTCCTCTTCAAAGACAGAAACGTTCAAGTATTTTGGCCCATCTCCCCCCGAAATGCTCCAGCTGTTTGCTGTCACTTGAGTGACACAAACCAGTCATTAAGGCAAGTTTATGGCTCCTCTGGGCACTGCACAAACAAGGGGAGTCCATGTAAATGGGGAATTTGGTCCCTATTTTTCCCCTTGGAATAACTGAAGGATATTTCCCTGATAAAGAGGATAAAATGGTTCACTAGAGCAAGTGGAGAATTCTGATCTGATGACATTTGATAGTTTTTTGTATTTATTTACTTTTACAGTTCCTTTCCCACAGATGTGATTATTGGCAGTGGGTAATTTAATGTACAGGGCCAAATCTCAGCTGTCTTTAATGAAATTTGCTTAAACTGTGTCAGTGGTTGATTTCAATTCCTGCAGCAAAAAACACCCACAAATGCACCACAGGTAATCTGCACATGCAACTGTATCTGTATGTGTACAAAGACACAGTCATGGGCTCAAATACAGCACTCAGCATGAAAATTACCTATTATTTCCCTATTTAAATCTGGGTGCTTATTTCCTATGTTTTAAAAGATGTTATATTAGTTTTATTACTCACCTTGGAGAGCAAAAGTGAATTTTTCAACTTAATAAAGAGCATCATCTTCAATATTTTGTTTAACTTTATGAGTGCAGTTCTACTAGAAACACATAAAAATGCTGGGAAATAGCCTTTTTTTTGACACTGACAAAACACAGACCCTGCTGCTTACTGTTAATGCATCTTCCTTAGTGCTTTACCCTGTGTGGTCTCTTCCTGAACAGCTACACTCTAATTTTTCAAATTAAACTGCATTAAGAAAAATAGACCTAAGTTGGTAATACTGTTGAGTTAGAATTGAAGTTTCATGCAAATATTTCTTTTAAGAGAACAGTATTAAGCCATAGTCACTAAAACCAAATATTTTTAAGACAGAAGTTTAAATTTAAACACAAATGTCAGGAAAAGTGAAATATTTTGATTTAAAAGCAAAACTCACACATCAGGAAATCTGGACAGACTCCACTGAAAGAAAATGACTTCTCAGAGAACAACTCCAGGGCAAATTCTTCCCATGACAACACTATTTTTGGCTAAATGCATTACTGAGTAGCAAAAAGTGCTATCAATCTGTGCCACGTAGTAGGTAAATTTGCTGTATGTGTGATAGAGGAAAAATGCAATTATTCTGCGTGCAATAAACTGACTCCTCACATTCCTGGTTACTGTCTTTAGGGGGGAGAAAGGACAGCCCTTGTTTCCTGTCAGATAAAGATGCAGCTGCCAGTATTGTTTGGCAGGTTGAAACATGGAATGGTTCAGAGGAATTGGTGGGAATGACACTTCTTTGCTCTTCAGGATGGAAAGTTGAAAGTGGGCAGAAATAGAAGGGGAAGTTTGGGTTTACTCTGAAATGTTACTTAGAAATGTCCTCATTTTCTGAAGTTACCAAGAGAGGGAAGGGAAGCTGGTGGGGACTGGTTTATGAAAAATGTCTTGATTGTATTTGTTTTAGACTTCTGATGCATAAAGCCAACCTTTACTTGAACCTATTTTAAGTCCACAAGAAAACCAAAAATAGAGAAACACAGGAACCTCAAAGGGCACATTTCTAAAAACCAAGCTTTTACAAGCTCTGTATCTTTGTTTAAGGTTTTCTATCATTAATTTCTTTGAAAAAATACATTTTCTGAATGTATCAAAACAGACTATAATCCAACCTGCTTATAATTCATTACTCCAGGGCTCAGCAACCCAAACAGGGCGAACACAGCCAGCACACCAGGCTCCCTCAATAACAATTCCCACCTTTCTGGCACATTCATGAGCAGCTAAAGCCACGTGGTACCAAGAGCCATGTGTTGTCAAGGTACTTTAAACTGATATTTGAGTTCCGGTCTGTCAGAATCTCCATCCCACCCAGGAGGACTCACATGAATGAAGCCAAGGGGGTCTGAGCACTCTGCTAAAAATAACACAGCCAAGCTAAACCAGCATTTGACAGAATACAGAAGTTATGGATGACTGTACTTACTGTGAACATTGAGGTTAAAATACTTCTTGGCACTTCCGGCTATGTTTTCTGCGATGCAGACGTACCTGCCAGTATCTGTTATTTGGGAATTCAAAATCTAAGGCAAAAAAAACCAAAATATGGCTGTGAAGCTAATATATAGACAACTCACTGCCAAAGAAGCAAGTGGAGAGGATGAAGTCCAGCTCTCTGCTTTCATAGTTTTATTCAATTTCATTCATCAGTGAGAAGGGAAGTTCTTCAGAACTATTTTCACTATTTTCTCAAAAAAAGTCAATAATATTTTAAAGCAAGTGATTTCACTGATGTGGTTCACAGCATGATCCCACAAATGGCTGGATCTGAGGGAACTACATGGGAGTGAGAAGCAGCAGGTGAGGGACAGGAACAAGGGACAAAAACTCTTTATGTTTGCAGCACCTTGTAGGAGAGAGAAAATACCTCATACTCAGCAAAACCAGACAGTTTTTTGTTGCCAAAACCCAGTTTTTCACTATGAGCTACCTGTAACTTCCTTCCATTGGATAGAAACATGTGTTTGCCATCCTCTGCCAGGAGCTGGCCATCCCTCTGCCAGGTGATCCTCGGGGAAGGGCTCCCACTGGGAATGCAGTCCATGGCTGCCTCCTTGCTCACCAGCACAGTCACCTCCTCAGGCAGGTCCCCGTCGGCCCCAGTGATGGATGGGGGAACTGCAGGGAGCAAAGGTGAGGAGAACACTCCCTCAGCACCTCTCAGGTGGTTGTGAGATTAGACTGGGTTTGCAGGAGGAAGGAGTGAAACCTCCAGTGAACCCAGTGAAAGATAAAGCCATCCCATGAGCAGTTCAGCTGGAACAACTCAGCGTAACTCCAAAGACTGTAGCAGAACTACACTTATTCACAGCACACAGAGAGAAGGAGATGTGAAAACCCATCTTCCACCGTGTTCTTTGCCACCAAAATAAAAGATGATTTCCAAGGCAAGACCCCTTTGTAACAATAAATCAGTATTTCAGTGGTATAACACAGCCACATAGGTAAAGAAGTAAGTATTTCCCAAGGCTAAAACGTTGAGTACATCAACAGACACAAAAGGTCATCAAAACGGTTGTGCAGGCATTCATTAATCTAAATCCTCAATTCCCTTCAGGCTTTGGGAGTTCTGCAGGTATTGTGGAAAATGATGGCCAAAATAAGGAAAGAGAGAAAAGTCTCAATGGGAAGCTGAAGAGAGAACATGAGATACTAAGATAAAAGCTGGATTTTTACCTACGCTTTTCTTTCTGGTGAATGCTGAGAGGTGTAACACAACTGTGTTCCTGTAATAATAACCTGCACACGTTGAACTTACAACATCAACACTCGGATCACACAGCTCTGTACCGCTGCACAGCTCTAGCATCCTAAACACATTAACGCCATAGTTTACAAATAAAAATTAAAAACACTAAGGACTCCAGGGCTGTAATGGTTGGTTACTTTGCACAGCAGCCTTTTTTGGCACTCAAAGGAGAAGGGAAGCTCACAGAGCACTCGGACGTCGTAGTGGATGGAGTCCTGCCCCGCCTCGTTGACCGCCACACACGCGTATCTGCCGGCGTCCCCCGCCCGCGCCCGCGCGATCTGCAGCACCCGGCCTCCTGCAAACAGAAGTCCAAGACAGGATCAAGCACTCTCCATCATCTCCACACCACATCCCACCAGAGACCCGAGCAAGCAAATTTATGAATGGTCAGCATTTGGTCTGAATTATAAGTAACTAAAGGGCTTTATTTCCTAGCTACTTTTTCCACCGGCGGATAGTTGGAGTGCAGCCATGCTCATACTGAAACGTTAGAAAAGAGCAATCAATTCCACACCAAGGAAGAACATGCTGCAGCAATATGCAGCCAGGCATTATTCTTCTACCAAAAATAAAAACATTTCTCAGTAAGATGGCACAGAACAGGCAAAAGGAAATCTAAGCCCAGAATATTCTGTTCCAAACTGAAAAGATTCACTTCTGAGGCTCAGAGGTACTTTTCACTCTATTCCTCATTAAAGCATAGCCATATAAACATCTTCAGAAGGAGAGCAAATCTTAGGAACACACTCTGGGAGTTTGTCATTGCTCTTTCAAGAGATGAACAAGATGGACAAGAAGGTCCATCCCAAACCATCTCTGCATAGCAACAGTCATGACTGTAGGCAGCTCTTTCCCTTCCCCACATGAGTTTAAGTAGGAAATTATGTGCATTATTCTGCTGCAAACATGTTTTCCATGCCTCTCTCCTTGGTAAAGAGGCTTTTCTACTTCAATTATCTTTCTGTTAAAGCAAATTTAATAAGGAAATAAATCAGGAACACATCAGAGAGAAGGTATCATTCCATTTCATTTTGCAACACATGGAAGTATCCAAGGCCAGGTTGGATGGGGCCTGAAGCAACCTGGGATAGTGGAAGGTGTCCCTGCCCATGGCAGGGAGTGGAATGAGAAGGGCTTTGAGATTCCTTCAAATCCTTCTGCAATTCCATGACTGACCGTGGGAGTTCACTGGTGACATTCACACGGTTTTAGGAACTATTTCTTAAATTAAAGAAAACAATTTAAGGCCAAGGACTGGAGAGAGACATTTTCAGCCACTGAAGTCTGAAAAGAACAGTAAAGAAGCATTCTGAAGGGGAGAAGTGTCACTGCACAAATACCAGAACTAGGGCCATTTCTTAGTCACAGAATCATAGAATGGGTTGGAAGGGACCTTAAAGCCCATCCAGTGCCACCCCCTGCCATGGCCAGGGACACCTTCCACTATCCCAGGTTGCTCCAAGCCTTGTCCAGCCTGGCCTTGGGCACTGCCAGGGATCCAGGGGCAGCCACAGCTTCTCTGGGCACCCTGTGCCAGGGCCTCCCCACCCTCACAGCCAAGAATTGCTTCCCAATATCCAATCTAAACCCACTCTCTTTTGAGTCCATTCCCCCTTGTCCTGTCCCTCCATCCCTTGTAAATAGTCTCTCTCTATCTTTCCTGTCAGTCCCTTCAGACAATGGAAGGCCACAATGAGGTCACCCTGAAGCTTCTCTTCTCCAGGCCGAACAATCCCAACTCTCCCAGCCTTTCCTCAGAGGAGAGGGGCTCCATCCCTCTGATCACCTCGGTGTAGGGCCAGAGAGTGCCAGCTGAACACCCACCTGGCAGGATGAGCACTCTGTCACTGGAGCTCAGGGGATGCCCATCCTTAAACCACGTGAGCACAGGGGGAGGAACAGCGTTGGTCTCACAGTACAGTGAGAGGGGGTTGTTGACAATCACGTCTTTACTTTCTCCACCTCTTCCTGCATCCACCATGTTTCCAGCTTCCCATTCCCTGTAAGACTTCTGGAAGCTAGGAGGAACTACAACAGAGAAGAGGAAAAATGTTAGCATTTCGCAGTAGAAATAGCTGGTTTTAAAGTCAAGAGATGAGAAGGTATTGTAATGTTCAATAGCAGCAATAAAAATTGAGTGTATTCAATCAACCCCTCCTCCCACTTTAAGTTACCCAGGAAAATTCTAGTTCTTCTAGAATGAACAATTGAGCAATTTACTGAGTATTTTTTGAAGAGTAATAAATAACAGTGTAAGATGACCTGGTAACAAACACAGAGGGTATTCATCAACAAAAATACTTAAACAATGAGGTATCTGGTTTCACTCAAGCTCTCATTTTGTCTAAATTTTCAGAAATTACTCATGATTGTTTTCTTGTATTTACAGACAGTAGGCCAATAGGATGCTTATGTCTGGGGCCTCTAAATAGTAGTCGAAATAGAAAAATAAAATACGTCTTAGCTTAAAATAAATTCAAAATTTTCATGGCATTTAGAGGAAGATCAGAGTTGCTATGTCATAGCACTGGCTTCAGAAACACAACATATAAAAGAACAATCAAATACTGCATGTCAGCGACGAGCAAAATATCCCTGAAATCAAAGCCCCACAAAACACAAAAGCATTGGGTTTGACCACACAAGCGTAAAGGACATAAAATTATTCATTCCAACATCCCAGAATACTAGAAAAGCAGGCTACCAGGAGAGATTTGTTACCCTTTTACCTTGTATATTTACATCGAACTCCAGCTCATCCTCCCCAGCAATGTTGGAGGCCACACAAGTGTAGCGCCCCGTGTCTGACACCTGGGCCTCCTTGATGTGCAGGGTGTGCCCGCTGCCCTGGATCACGACACGCTCATCTCCCTGCAGTGGCTGCAATGTCAATTTAAACAAAAATTAATACTCAGCAAAGCACAAACTAGAAATAGCCAGATTTGTGGGAGTAATATGAATAAACTCAATCAAGCTCCAAGTTCCTGGAGACAATTTTCTTTTCACAGTTGTCAGAAACTCTGCATCTTCATCCTTCTGATCGTGGTGGCTGGTCTCCTCAAGGATGTGATTTTCCATCACTCCTAGCCCCAGGATGCTGCTGAGAGGAGCAGTGCCATCCCCATCAGGCCGGGGCTCTTGTGACATTGGATCCAAGCAGGCTGATCCAATCCCTGAACTCGCTGGCCAAGTTTCCAATACACGGAAAACTACCAGCTTCCCGTGGGGTGAACAAATGCATCTAATCCAGCCTACAGATCTGCTGCCCAGCAAGGACACGGTGTGAACACAGACTGGACAGAGCAGCAGCACAGAGAGATACAGGATTAGGCGTTCCTGTGCCAGAATGTGGCTCACACGTGACAGCAGAGGCTGCAGTGACACAGCCTGTGTGTCAGCAGTGAATCCAGAACACATTAGATGCGCTCATCTACATCAGCAGCCTGGTCTAGTGAGAGGGGTCCCTGCCCATGGCAAGGGTGGAACTGGATGGGCTTTGAGGTCCCTTCCAACCCAAACCACACCATGAGCCCATGCTTCCATGATTAGGGAGTCAGCACGGAACTCCAGGCCTGCAGGGGACAATTCATTCAGTCCATGGACAGGAGTGAGAGCCTTTCACCCAGGGCAGCCTAAGGAGCAGCAGCTGCTGTGCCAGTGGCAGCCAGCTGTGCACAGCCACTGCCTTTGGGGACCTCTTAACTCCCCAAACCAAATTTTTCTGTGGCAACAGAACCAGGACTCCCAGGGATCCCAGAGCAGCAGGGCACACTTGAAACAGCCAGAGGGTGATCGCCCAGGTTATTCCTGCATGCTTGTTAAATCCAGGAAGAGCTGTTCCATGATGAGTGCCCTACCAGGAACAGCTCAAGCAAGAGATTATACTCTCCTTTCTTACAGAAGAGTAGCACAGTTCCTTTTTTATTCATCCCTTGTGCAGTACTTCAGTGTGTCCCCGTGGCCCTGCCCTTCCCAAGCTCTCAGACGGATCCATGGAGAGCTGTGTGTGGCAGGACTCGTGCCTCACCCCCCCAGAGCAGCCAGATGCTCTTGTGGCTTTGTGAGCTCTGCCAGGACCAAGGGGGAGGCTCTGCAACTTCTGCAAGGGCAGCACTTGAGGGAACTATCTGTAACGGGGCCTTTGGGGGCTTTACACAACAGCCACGGGCCCTGTGGTCACACCATGGGATGCTCCTGCCAGGAAGGGCGCTCCCTCTCACGGCACAGGCCAGTGCCAGACCTGGAAACTCCAGCCCCGGCCTCTCAGGCACTGCCAGGCACCCACTAAAGGCCAAGATGTCGATTTGCAGAGGTCTGGGTGCCAGCAAACACCCCAAGCTGCTGGGGGGTGATGCTGCCAGCAGCAGGGAGTGCGGGTGACTCCTGCTGCCCTGCACAGATGCTATTTCCAGGGACAGGGAACACAGAGCTGTCCCTGTCCCACATCCCCTCAGAGGAAGGAACTGAGTTTGTGACTGGCCTGTCCATCCTTGTACCAGCTGATGGCAGCGGCAGGAATGGCGTGAGCTTCACACTCCAGGGTCAGGCTGTGGTTCACTTTGATCTTCACCTCCTTGGGGGACAGCCCCATCCCTGAGACATCCCCTTTGGCAATGGTGGGTGGAACTGCACACAGACAAAGGCAGAGAGGGGAGAGACTGTCATGGCTTACTGCCTGCTGCAGCATTTCAACACTAGCTGGAAAAAAGGAGATCCTGGATGATAACCTCAGGGAAAGCAGTGCATTCCCCCAACAAACTGCCTCTTGCCCACAGCCAAATTATTACTTTTAGATATAGATGTGTATTTTCAGCCACTTCTAGTACAGTTATTATGTACAAAAATATACAAAGCTGTGTTCAACACTTTTAAACATGCAAACCTGACCACAGCCCTACCTAACGACAGCACTTCATTATTATGTGCCTGCCTTCAATTCTATAAAGGTCAGGGTATTGTAGTCATTAAAGAGCATTTTAATGGAAACTAATATTCCCAGAAACATGTTTGATCCCAAGTCCACACTCAGAGTAGCTGGTCAAAACTCAACATTTCCACCCCACTGAAATCCCAGTGTTGCAAAATCCTGTTTCTTTCTGAATCAGAAGGAAAATAGAATGTTTCAAAATTCTTCAGCTACCCCCCAGCTTGGTCTCATAATATTTTTGAAATTATGTAAAATGCTTTCAGAGCATTTTCCACTCTTTTTTTCCACTGGGAATTTTTAAATTTTCCCCTAATAACTGACAGTTGCAATGGCACTGGGGGGTGGAGGGCGTTATGTTCCCACATAGCCACACATCAGTAATGAACTCTTTTGTCATCTTCTCATTATTCCAAATCCAGTGGGGCCTTATTAGGGACTTAGTGTCATTAAATAACACTATGGTTACTGTAAGGGAGCAAACCAATTCCAAATCAGACTGGGAAATTTAAAAAAAAGGTAAAAATCACGCTTGATTGAGTCCATAATGAAGACTTTGAGCATTAAAATTGAGTATTTAGGTACAGATGCTCAAATGACAGTGTGCTGATGGAAAGACTTGAATGGGAAAACATTTGTGCATATGGAATTTTAGGGAAGGATATAAAAATAGTATTGTCCTGTTTTACCTTCCTCAAGAAAGTGTTCCACTAGATGTTAGAGGCCCCCTCCTGTTTTTCTAAAGTGGTTTCTGTGCTCAGGAGATTCTCTGCTCACATCTCCCCTTGTGCTGCACTTATTTGACTTGAAAATCAGCACCAAAAGAAGCATTTCAAAGGAAACTGGAGTTCAGTGTTTCTAAAATTTCCTCCCCTGGGTAACAGGAAGACTTTTAGCCCAACTGTAGCATTGCAAAGGATGAAACAATCAACTTTCCTGCTGTCTTTCCTCCACCAATGCCAGGAGCTAATGCAGATGTTTGCTCAGCAAAGCCATTAATAGGAAACCTTGTATTCACCAGGACAGACAACACTGCAACGGGGAGAATGGAAGAATGCAAAATAGAAACAAAATAGAAAAAAAAACTGAAAGCATTGCCATACTGTAGACTTTCACTTCATAGTGCCTCAGAGCCTTCCCAGCCTCGTTTGTGGCTATGCAGGTGTATCTTCCAGCGCTGTCCTGCTGGGCGTTCAGGATCTGCAGGGTCCGCCCACCTGCCAAAGACACCAACCTTTAATAGCACCCACACCACACTCTTGCTTCCCCGTCATTTAAATACTTCCTGCAGCATATTTCCAACCCTATGGTCCAAAATCTGCCTGAGAAAAGCAGAAAACCTGACTGCTTACTACCACGTGTAACAAATGAGTGCACGATTCATGGCGGTACTTTTGCTCCTGTTGCTTATGGATTCTTGGGAAATTTGTTAAGAAATTTCATCAAAAAATTTGTGCAGGGAGTTTCTTGAAGATATTTAGCCAGGACTCATTCTTTCTCTGAACACTTGCAGTTAACAAGGTAACAAGGCACTTGTACATCTACAGTACTCCAGTGTTCCCTCTGAAGCTTGTTCCCATTCTCCACCTCCACAGGTACTAGGGAAAACTTATTCTACTAACTAAAAATGGCAAACTTCTAATGACCTAGAAAAACCCCACATCGTTCTCTTTACTAATTTGTATCTCTCTCCATCTAATTTCCACACTTAATTGCAAGTCATTTATATTCATCATTAACTCATATGAATTTTCCCATCACTTTGCTTGATGGTACAAAAGGATAAATACATAATAAAACATAAATAAACAATCAGTTAATTGTGAAGCACTTAAAAATATTGGAATGGGAAGTTCTAGAGAACTACAGAGAATGCCAGAATGGTTTGGGTTGAAAGGAACTTAAAGCCCATCCAGTCCCACCCCCTGCCATGGGCAGGGACACCTTCCACTGTCCCAGGTTGCTCCAAGTCCCGTCCAACCTGGCCTTGGACACTGCTAGGGATGGGGCAGCCACAGCTTCTCTGGGCACCCTGTGCCAGTGCACTGCACTTTAAAGAAATATATCCTTTGAGTTTTTTAAAGAAGTCTGTAACAGAAAAATATGCAGTAAAAGAATTAGGTGTTATTTCTCCACAAGAACAGAGTTTACCTGGCAGAATGCGGATGTTTCTGCTGGACTCTAAGGGATTCCCATCCTTCAGCCAGGTGATGGTGGCTGGGGGGTAGGAATAAGCTTCACAGACCAGCGAGGTGGGGCTGTTGAGGATAACGGTGACATCCTCTGCATTCCCTTGGCTGTCAGCTCCCACAATGCTTGGAGCCACTGGGAACAACAAAATCAGTAACCACAGGGAGAAAAGCCCCTCTCTGAAAAGCCTATTTTCTGGTCCCTGTTCAGTCTAGGAACCTGGCTGCAGTGTCAGCTAGCTGGGAGGCATTCCCACAAGGAGCACCAAAACCCAGACAGACCCAGACAACACTCAGCTGGTCTTATGTTTTGTTCTGAAGTCAGCAGTGATCCCAAATCAGTGGAATTCACTCCCACCCATGCCTTTGTCAAGCACAGGTTCCCAGGAATCCAGCCACCACTCCTTGAGCAGAGCTGTTGCTTGATGATCCTGGAAGGAGGGATGAGCCTAGGAAACAAGGCTGTGGAAAACAAACTTGCCATTGTTTGCACTTCATTGTGCAATAACCCTCATGGAAAATAAAACAAAACAAAATGAGAAGTGCAGATGGTTTCAGCTTTTCTGAAGAGATCACAATCTGAAATGCTCTTCAGATGCTCCTTCCTTGAATCACAATAAGCCAAAGTGCTGTCCCACCCATTCCATAAAGGGCTCCCTGTGTTCCAGCTCTGTTGTTTAAAGCACAGCACTGGTGTTTCATTAAACCGCTATCACTTATCAATTACCAAGAAATAAAATTCTAATCACAGACAACTTGTGCATTGCTGTCAATAAAGCCCTACAGAATCCCAGCGGGACTCCCCTTCTCCCCAAGCTGCCTGTTCCTCTGGCAGAGGCAGCCCAGCTGCTCACCAAGCACGTTGAGGCTGTAGGTTTTGCTCCTGTCCCCAGCAGTGTTGGATGCCAGACACGTGTACCGGCCCGTGTCCGGGAGCTGCGCCTCAGAGATCTGCAGGGATCGCCCGCTGGACACAATCCTGGGATCCCCAGCCTCGGCCAGAGCCTGCCCATCCTTCAGCCACGTGACCTGTGGCATGGGGTTCCCTTGATGGAGTCGGGAAAAAGGCAAACGTGAGTTGGTGCACAACCTCTAGGATGTATCAAGATTTCTGAGAAATAGGAAAATACAGTTTCGGGTGTGCTTTTCAAGTACATCCCGTGGGGGGAAGTTTTGGAATATGCATTCTGAAGTCTCTGAACCTCTTGAAGTGATATACACCTCCTCTGAAATTCCACAGGCCTTTGGAGAAGAAATATCACAGCAACATCCCGCTTGGTTCATCTCATCCAACCTCAGTCCTGCTCTAAGCACCACAGTTAAATCTTAGATTTAAAAATCCCGCTGAACTGAAATCCCACTAAAAACACGCTGTGCAGCACCAGTAGTGATCTCACCATGGCTTTGATGAGCAGAGGTAAATCATAAACTGTTCTTTTACCTGTCACCTCACACGTCAGGGTAACTCCGTGCTTCTCTTTCACTTTCACATCTTCCAGTGTATTTTCCCCCACAATCCCTGGAGGCACTGCAACAGGCAAGGAGGCAACATCAGCATGGATTCCTTGCAACACGGAAATACAACAGGCTGCTTGATGATCCTGCTAGGAGGGATGAGCCCAGGAACACAGGATTAGGAAAACAAACTCGCCATTGTTTGTGTTTGGTTACACAGTAACTGCCATAAAAAACCAAGAGTAATACAACAATTTCCCAACAAGTGGATGCTGTGCCACGGTCTGTCAGTGTTCTCTGCAAATACAGCTAATTCCATATGGGAATGAACACACTACATAGGTCTAAAGGCACCTTGCTGTGGTACAAATTACATTTCTCTAGGGAAATACAAGATAAAACCCCTAAAATACCTATCCCATGCCCCAGACAGACAACCCAAGGCAAGGAAATGCCTAGTGTATGGCTGATATGTTTCCAAATAATCCTAGTCAACCTGTGCTTTTGGATGAGGAGGGCAGGTTATGAGGGTGCTGGGGAGTAGCTGTGGTGGTTAAGAGCTGTGATCAATTATTTCTTTCAAAGTAGAGGCATTTGTAAATCAGGCCAAAAGAAACTTGCACTGTAAATGGAAGCAGGCATGGAGTGTAACAGGCTGAAAAGGAGACCTGTAGTTATCAGAAAGCAGCTCCATCTCCAGGACATACAGGAAGTTTTGTAACAAAAATGTCAGAGTAAGGAGCCGGATTTATGCTTTAATAATCCTGCAAAATGCAAACTTTCAGCCTAGACAGAAGACCTAAGAAGAAAGGAATTAAAATATATTTAGCAGCTTATTTGTGATCTAGCTCGTTGCTGGAAGCAAACGTTTTATAAAAGTAAGAATCACGGAAATATGCAGAATTCATTGTCAACAGAGACAAGAATGTTACACCAGATTTCTGATAACTAATGAAAGGTTCAAACTGGAGTGAAGGAAACAGACGGGGGGGAAACAAAACTTAAAATCATAAAGTTCAGGACTTAAGTCAGGCCAAAAGTTGCTACTATTCATAAACAAAGACAGCAACTCATCGCTTTGACCCCAAAATAATACAGTAAGTTGTCAACACATCTTAATTTCAAAAATATGGCAAAGCCACACCAAACCCTTTTCAAATATATAAATATTGTGCTTATTACACCAAGCTTTGCCTGCAAACTGCTGCACCTCCTACAATACCCCAGAGAAACCCTGGCATGTCTGTGTACAGCTCCCACTGACAGTGACTGGTGAGGATTCTGTGCCACTGTCAGGCCCCATTCCAGTAACTTTCCCCTAGAAAGACAAAGAAATTATTGGGGGGAGGGAAGAGAAGACTGAACAATGGAATTTTCCACTTGAAATCAGCTTCACTGAGCATTTTTCTTCAAGGCAAACAAAGCCTATGCAATAGAAATTCCCAGAACTCTCAAGAACACCCTGCTACTAAAACCCTCCAAAGAAAACAGTCAGACAATGAATGCTTTCCAGTGTTTATCCATCTCTTCCATCCTACCACACTTACACTTCCATGAGCTCATCAAACACACATGAACTGACTTGAATAGGAGTTATCATTTACAGGCTGAATATGCCCAAGTCAGCTGAAAGCAAGGGAGGATAAGGGTGCTCAGCACCTCAGAGAAAGGAAATTTAGAACAAAATTCTGCACAGAAATGCTGTGAGAACTCCTGCACTGTGCCAGGCCTGACAGTTATTGATAAAAATAAGTTACTAAAATGAAAAGTAGTGTTTTCTGGGGAAAATATTGGTTTGCAAAACTAAGCAATGTGATAAAATAATACATTAATGGTTCCAAATAGTATCTAAAGAGCCTGCTGGACAACTCCTGGTATAAGTCCATCAGCAGGATCATCCCCTACCACATTGGTTTATATCCTCTGTCATACTAAAGGCTCTGCTGACTGAAGGTTTCCACTGTACTGGAGTTGGGATTGCTGATCCTGGAGAAGAGAAGGCTCTGGGGAGACTTTGGAGCCCCTTCCAGGACCTAAACAGGCTCCAAGAGAGCTGGAGAGGGACTTTGGACAAGGGCCTGGAGGGACAGAACAAGGAGGAATCACTTCCTACGGCCAGAGGCCAGGGATAGATGGGATATTGGAGAGGAATCCTTCCCTGGGAGGGTGGAGAGGCCCTGGCACAGGCTGCCACCCCTGAAAGTGCCCAAGGCCAGGCTGGACAGGGCTTGGAGCAACCTGGGATAGCGGTGCCCATGGCGGGGGGTAGAATGAGATGGGCTTTAAGGTCCCATCCAACCTAAGCCATTCCAGGTTTCTATGATTCTGTGTAGAAGAAGCTTCTCTTTACAACCTGATTTTCTGTCTGTGGTATCAAATTCACTTTTTTTTTCCCTAAGGACATACATTTCAGCATAATATTTTTTAAAATATCAGCAAAGTATACAGAATGCCCTCCCCCTTACTGTCCAAACCCCTCTCCTGTGCTGCCCCAAACCCAGGCAGGTACTCACCCAGGACAGAGAGGTGGAAGTCCTTCCTGGCCTCCCCTGCGGCGTTGGTCACCACACACGTGTAACGTCCCTCGTGTGCCGCGCCCGCGGGGCTGAGCCGCAGCGTCCGGCCCCCTGAGACAGCCAAAACACCATCAGAGTCCTGCTCTGACCAGCACCATGCCAGGGCTGGCAGGGCACACACACCCTGCTCTGCCACACCAGCAGGGCACACACACCCTGCTCTGCCACCCAACACCATCCCAGGGCTGGGCAGGGCACACACACCCTGCTCTGCCACCCAACACCATCCCAGGGCTGGGCAGGGCACACACACCCTGCTCTGCCACCCAACACCATCCCAGGGCTGGGCAGGACACACACCCTGCTCCCCTGCACAGGATTCATGGATTGGCACTTGGGATGTGGCAGGAACGCTGAGCTTGCAACACACACTTCTGGGCAGGAAGTTGGGACAGCACACAGTGCCTCAGGCAGCAGAGTTTTCACTCACAAGAGTGCTTTGCTGTACTGAGATTCCAGATAAATATTCAGGAAAATTAATAATGCCTCATCAGTGCTTTTTATGTGTGTACACATCTACACACAAAAATAAGCTTAGTTTTATCAACACATTGTGTTATAAATACCCTTAAGGTATTTTCACATGTATAGATAAGGAATAAAATTCCACTTCTCCCTTCTAGCATTTGCATTAACTGTGCCATCAATAATAATAACAGCTGATAATAGCACTGGTTTACATGCAACAGTTTCAAAGAACAGATTCCTCTAAACTCTGTAGTTTTCAGGCCACCTTTGCACAGACATGTTCATTTAAAAGGAAGATTTGCAAGTATGTTTGACCAAAGACTAGGAATGTCCCTGCTGTGCCATAGCATTGCTTTTTGGCAGAGGAACAGCAGAAATGACATCAGGGAGCATTTAAGTGTGAAACCAAAGGTGGTGGCCAGCCTGCAGCTTTTCCCAGTTTCTGGTTAGCAGCTCTCCCATCAGCAACCATTCCCTAACCCACACCACATCTGCCCGGGGCAGCTCCTGCCTGTGGCTGCCACTGTTGGGACATAGCCCAGAAAGTGATGATCCTGGTCATGCACTTGGAGGAACAAAGTGCTGAGCTGGTTACTGGATGTGCCTCTGCCCACGGAATCCTGCCTGCTGGAAGGAGCACTGGGAGACTGAGGAAGGCTCAGGTCTTCCAGCCTCGTGTCTCCCTGATCCCTTCTCCCACCCCCCCCTGCACAAGGCCAAAGCAGAAGCAGAAACCTGCCTGCAGGACACTGTGACCTTCCCTGGCACCACACACCAGAGCACACCCAGGCCTCCAGTGCTGAGGCAGGTACACTGGATTTTTTTTATTTTTCCTAGAAGATATGCAGGAAGGATCATCAAAAGCAAACGTCAGTATCTGGACAATGCTCTCAGGCACTGGGTGGGGTTGTTGGGGTGTCCTGTGCAGGGCCAGGAGCTGGACTGGATGGTCCTTGTTGGTCCCTTCCAGCTCAGGACATTCTGTGATTCCATGATCTGAATTAACTGACTAAAAGCTGCCAGCAGTGTGTCCACACACTGAAATTATCTGCAATGCCAAGTATGTTTTCAATCAACAGAACCAAAATCTTGCTTTGGCAAAGTATTAAACTCCAAAATTAGAGGAGGATTTTTGTTGTTGCTGTTGTTGTTTTTTACAGCTGTACAAGCACAAATAAAGCTCCAAGTGCCATGTTGGTTACAGCTCACTACCACAACATGTAGCTTTCTGAAGGACAAAGTTTGGAGGAAAACAAAGCCCCAAGTCCTGGCATGTTTCTCCTCCCACACAGCCAACATCCAGAGACAATACACATCTTTTTGTCTCTCCCTTCCCAACTCAGCGACCCGGGAGGTGAGATTAGTGTGGGTGTGGAAAGCAACAGACAGGACAGAAACAATCTAGCCCAGAAGACGTTCTTCTTGTTGATGGCAACTTGACACAGAAAGGAACGCACAGCAGTTCCGAGAGCCAGGTTCACTGGGAAATAATCACACACCCACTCCTTTTTCCACCACCATATGCAAAAATGGGAAAGCAGAGGACGGGACTATCCGTAACATTAAAAGCTGCACTGATTAAAATATCCTGAAGCTTATCAGCTTCAAACGCAGTCTTAGCTGAGCTCTTAAACATCTTGCAGCTCTTTACCTGTCTGATAGTTTTCTTAGGTTTATGATGCAGGCTTTGCATGGTGGCTATCACAGAGCATTAGAAACTCCATCTAAACTTATTGTCATGAGATTTCTACTTGCCAGTAGCAAACCCAAGGTCAAAGAAACAACATGGCCAGAAATGCTTTTACATGCATTTTACATCTCTGAGGCTCCCTTTGGTTTCATATACAGACCCACAGAAATTAAAGATGTGCTTTGGTTTTTGTCATTTGTTCTTTCAAAGATTTTTCCCCTATAAATGCTAAAACAACTGCAAAGAGGAAAGGGTGGAGAAAAATAAATAGGAGAGCTAATGGAGTGTATTTCTGGGCATGACAAAATGAGATATTGCCATCTGCCCTCCAACTTCTGTACCTGAGAGGATTTGCACCGAGCTGCTCAAGGTGATGGGCAACCCATTCTTGAGCCATGTTATTGCTGGCAAGGGGATTCCTGAGGCTTCACAAACCAGGGAGATGGGATTCTTCTCCACAATGCTGATGTTTTCAGGCAGCTCCAGGTAACCACCAATACTTGGGGGAACTACAGCAAAGAGTAAGGAAAAGCCATACCTCAGAGCAAGTACAAATTCATTTTGCTCACAGAACGTTGTGTCACCCAAATACTAGTTTACTGAGGGTGAGTAGCAGGGTGTCTTGATTAAACCTTAATTCCGCTCTCCAACAACACAGTATTTCCCACCATGACACTCAGACCAATATCATGTAAAATTGTACCATATCCTGGTTATCTCTGGCAGTGAAGCAACTGGGAGTGGGTTGATATTAACAGAGAGGTATGATTTTAAAGTATTCAGGAGTTAGAAACTTGGATTTGGGCTCTTCCTAACACTGCAGCTGGAGCTGCATCCCCTACAGCAGATCCAGGAGGTGCACTGAGCTTCACACCATTGCTTGGCTACCCAGGGGTGAATTTCCATGTGCCCCAGGTGGCCCCTACTCACCGTGGACGCTGAGGTCGTATTTCCTGTCGGCCAGCCCGGCGGCATTGGTGGCCACGCAGACATAGCGGCCGGTGTCGGACACCTGGACACGCTCCAGCCGCAGGACACGGCCCCCGGTCAGCAGCGCCCGCCCGTCCTTCAGCCACGTCACTGCCGGCTCGGGAATGCCCTGAGCCTCGCACTCCAGGGACATTTCGCCTCCCTGGGTGACAACGACCTCTGACGGGTGGGGACCGCTGTTGGATATAGTTGGCCGAGCTAGGGAAGAACAAGGGACACAGCGTAGGAGTCAGCCGGAAGCTGCGCTTCAGAATCTTCACCTGCTGCTGAGCAGAGTAACAGTCAACTTTCCAGAGCAGCAGGGCCAGTAAAAGACAAATCACCTCCTTTCCCCTTCTCCCACTGCATAAAGTAAAAATGGTTTTTAAAATGTTAACTTACAGGCAATTTTTAAAATGCAAACAAGAGAAAAAATTAAATTAAAGAAGACTGCCCCAACACTGTCAATCCCTACAGATTTTGGAAGATTTTCTTCTCTGTGGGATTGTTTAAAAATACCTCCTTTTATTCCTGACAAAAATACAGTAAAGTCTAAGGGAATGAAGGGAAATCTGGGTTCAGTCTGTTGTCATCCCTACTGCAGTTTGGGGACAAGACTAAAGGGGTTACATCCCTGGACTGTGCACTTTCAACAGGGATATGCAACATCTTGGTCAAGCTACAAGTCCACAATGCCTAAATTTTAATGACTTAACAGTCTCCTTGAACTACCTCTGAATTGTCCTCCAGCCAGCACTCCATCTCTGGAGATCCTGCAGCTCAACATCACTGCCCTGCTTACACTCCCATAACATTACTGAAGAACTGGTGAACTGCGATCGGAGTTTTCCTGGCACTTACTGTACACTTGCAGGCTGTACTCCTTGGTGGCACTCCCAGCCACATTTGAAGCAATACAGGTGTAAGATGCAGCATCAGACCTGTCAGCAACTGCAACCTGGAGCTGTCTGCCCCCAGACAGCACCCGCACCCTTCCCGACGGCTCTGGCACCACAGGAGAACCTGCAAGAGACCTTCTGTCAGATAAATCCACACAAGCAGCCAGGAGCAAATGAAAATCACGTGGTCTGAGGTCCACTGGCTCATTCCAAAGGACTGAGTTGCACAATTGCCCATTTTAGAAGTGCTCTGTCAGAGTCTTCCCAGAAAGCAGGAACTTGGCACAAGCAGATCCTGAGGACTTTCTGTATTAACCACTGACTTCATGGGATACTGTGAGCTAAAGCACACTGACTCTCCCTCATGTCCATCCAGAGTTTGGGACACCTCCACTGGGCAGAAAGCTCAGCACTTTCAGTAAAATGTGACTCATTTTTCAGTGTATAATTGTCTCACCCAGCACAGCCAGCGCTTAGAAATGTATAATTCAGCTTTCACACCATCTGTGTGTTGTGTGTCACAGGCTTCTGCTCAGGAAATCCTCAGCAGAAACATGACAGCAAACTCCCACTGCATTCTCTGAGCAGATTCTTCAGTCTTGGAGACCTCAGATTATCCATCTTCATCTTTCCAAACTGCTGGGAGACTTTGTGACAGAAGGAATGCACATGCCATGGCAGGTTTCCCTCTTGTGCATTTAAAGTCCTCTCAACAAAGTGCACCAAATGTCAAACATGCTGCAGAATCTACTCCTCTTCCTTTCTAACTGCTTTTCTAGACTCTCCTTCCTTCCTGCCATTAAGTGTACACACATTAGCCTTGCAGTGCATTCACATGTCATACAAGGCCTTTTTTAGCTTCCAAGAGACAGGGTTTAAAAACAACTTGATAAGCTTCCTGTTCTCTGAAAATGTGATGCATTAGAAAAAGGGTTTTGTAGTTAAAGCCTGCTCTTTCCATGAGCCAAAATTAATTAAAGCAAGTACATACCATATTGAATTGTGCTGCCTAGAAAAACACAAATATAGGTAAGACTGATTAATAACACAAGAATTACCACACTGGCAGAGTAAATGATCTTCTTTTGTCTTATATTCTGTCTCCAACAGTGTCAATGCTTAAAAGAAGGTGCTGAAAACAGCTGGCTTTGTCTGCCAATTCCTAAAAAGGTGTTTGGCAACGTAACTTTAACCCCTAAAGCAAAAGGTGTGCAGACTCCTCTTGAGTAAGATGGGATGAGAGAAAGGGTTTGGTGAATCCCAAAAGCAATTACTACAACTATATGCATCTTCACCACTTGACAGGATGCCATGGCTGCAGATTTAAAACCAGCTCAGAGAACCTGTGTTAGGCAGTGGATCACAGGGCAGAGACTCAACTCCGCACCATGGGACTCTCAGTGACCCTGGCCCTGATACCTGGAATCCACAAACAAGTCTTACAATCCCAGAATGGTTTGGGTTGGAAAGGACCTCAAAGATCATCTCATTCCAACCCCCTGCCATGGGCAGGGACCTCTTCCACTTGCTCAGAACACATCTACCCTGGTCTGGAACACTTCCAGGGATGGGGCACCGTGTCCTGCTGCCCTGTGGTAAATAAACATATTAAGTGCTCCACAGTTCATTTTTGTCAGCTGAGCAATCTCAGCATTGCACTTTTCTTGCACCTTTAGGAACAGTGACACCTAATCCAAGCAGAGGTGAGATAGAGGGAAGAGAATAATCTGCTCCTGGAGTTCATTTTACTCAATGTCAGGGCTGTGCAGATATCTGCATGCTTGAGCTCCTCAGAACACATCATCCAAAATGCACACAAGATGAAAAAAAAAACCCAGCAGGTCAGAATTATCCCATTTGCTTTATAAAACAGACAATGGGCAGTTACCCACCATTCTTTTTCCAGGTGAGACTGGGTGGTGGGATGCCACTGGACTCACAGATCAGGCTAACCAAGCTCCCTTCAGTGACTGTCAGCTGAGAGCTGCCATCCGAGCCAGAAATACTTGGTGACACTGCAAAGAAAAGCCAAATAAGTGCAGCCTTTGAAACAACACACCATCAGCCAGCAGTAAACCCCAAATGACCCTCATGCAAGTCTCCCCATTCAGCTCTGAAGCAATGGCAAGGATTGCCTCCTCAATGCCAACCAGGCCCTGGGTAGGAAACAATACACATGGGAATGACTGCATCCATCCTTCTAAGCTCTGAGGGCTGCTGCATGCACAGGCTTTATTTTGGGCTGCCTTTGAATGGACTTCACTGCACAAAGCTGGTTTGGGGAACTTTGGCAACTGACTCCAACTCTAAGAGCCTGCCTCATTCATGGCCTCAGCTAATAAACCTACAGAGATCATCTATCAGTGACTTCAAAAATTCAGCCTACGTTTTTCCTTTGAATTTCTCCTGCATCAGCACACTGGCTGCCACACCCAAGGCTATGGATCCCACCCCTCTGATCACCCTCCCGCAACAGAGGGATCTTTGCTTTACAGCTCTGTGACTCTACACCAGATGCAGACAAAAGGGACCAGTGTTTTACTCTGACTCTTAGTGTCTTAAAGCACTTTGGTTCAATCCCTAGTGAAGGGCTAATTGCCTATCAGGAATCAGGGAACCATTTTCATCAGATGAAAACAGCATAGGTAGAGAGCAAAAAAAAGCAGTGGACAATGTAGGTTGAACCTGGGAAATAAAACCTCCCTGGTGAACAACTTATGCAGCACATTTTTAACGCATGTGACAGTAGCCAGCTTCTCCTTCTGACACCTCCAGCTCTACAGCAGCAACCAGATGTGTGGGGTTTGAAACAACACTGCCAAGAGCCTTATGGTACTGTCTGATTTACTCTTGATTTGCCCTGCTTCCAGTCAGACACAAGCCTGTGCCACACTCTTCATTTAACTCATGGGCTGGCTCCTGGATCCACACTTAGCTCTCAGGATCTCACCAATTCTCAGAAGGATACATTTCCTGGATTTAAAACTTTGAAATATGGCAAGGAGGACTTTGGGTGCTGGGGCGTAAATGAAAACTGTAATTCCAAACAATTATCCACAGATGGCTTTCACAGGAAGCCTGTGGTTTCTATCAAGCTTATCCCATTCAAAGCTGCTAACTAGCAAAGAATTATCCCTCCACTCAAATCCTACTGGAATGGTCTTACTGCACAAAGGAACAAATCCAAATCCCTCCAGCAAAGGTCCTGTGCAAATATCTGGGAGGGAGGGAGAGAGGAGAGCAGAGGTTGACCTGCACAGTATTTGCTTCAGCATGGGAAAATGGCATGGTACTGCAACACCCACCTCTGACTTAAATGCCATGAATGGGTCTTTTAATGATGGCAGACTTGAAATCTGTACTAAAAAATGTCATTTTAGTGATACAAACCCTAGTAGGTATTTCTAGTCTTGCGACTCCAAAGCAAGGAATGGATTTATAACAGCAAAACAAGGACATTTCAATTTGTATATGGGAAGAAAATGACGGTGCAGAAAACCCCTCAAAAGCAATTATTAAAATAATGTCCTAAGCCACATTCATCACAGAGCCATAAAAAAAAAATATTAAAGCTGTTTTTATGATTCAGCAACAACAAGTTTGTAGAGCAAATAAAGCTAGGTAAGGCAGCTTTTTTAAATCTGAATTTTCAATGCTTCAGCATTTAAATAAGTGGGAAGTTGGAATGTTACTTTAAATGGCATTAAAGCTATGGATCCAAACCCAGTTATTCATCATAGAATCATACATCACAGAACGGTGTGGGCTGGAAGGGGCCTTAAAGATCATCTCGTTCCAACCCTCTGCCATGAGCAGGGATGCCACTCAGTAGTTATAGCTCTAACTACTCTCATTCCTGCAAGCCCAACAAAGGCCTGTGGAGTAACTGGTGTTAATTTAGAACTAAATTAAAGCAATTTGAAAAACGTGTGTTCTGTCTTGGGCCTGTTCAAGTACAGCAAATACAACATCTCCCTGCACGAATACCTCAGCAACCAAGTGTTGATGAACTACAGAGGATTTCAGTGTCTCACGCCATAATTCAGCTCTGAGCTTCGTTCCCATTCCTGGAATAAGCTTAATAAATCTTACCCCAAATATTGACATTATAGTTCTTCTCAGTTTTCCCAGCAACATTTGTCGCTTCGCAAGTGTAGCGTCCAGCGTCCTGCACTTGAGCTCCTTCAATCTGGGGACAAAAGGAAGACCTGGGTTTCTTCTTCCTACATAATTATTCATGAAACGTGCAGGGAGAGGGGGCTCAGGTTTCAATTTTATTTTTACATATGTCTCTCTGAATATTAATAATAGAGTATGAATCCAGCACGCTCTGTACCCAGACAGCTGGGGTCTCTGACATCCCTCCCGCCTCACCCACTACTCTCTGCTGCCCTGATACCTTGAAGTGGCTACCTGAAAACAGAGGCTAGACAAGATTAAGAGAATAAAAGCAGGTATGGCTTCAAAGGTACACCCTGGGCAGTCAAAAGGCTACACCCAAGATGGATGCTGGGTCACGGGTTCTTCACACTTTTGTAAGTTTGGTCCATTTGCATATCAGGGTTAATTCTCCAATTATAATTTCAGGTAGTGATGTAATTACCCCAAGTTTGCTCCTCCTGTCAGAGGCTTTAGTTCACATATTTTGGGGCCTGGGATAACAAGGTGTCCTTGAGTTCAGGCCCAGAGAGCATGAGAGAACAAGTAGCTAACAGGCTGTAGGAAGTTTCAGAGTTACACACTAAGCAGTACAGGATTTGAAAAATATAAAAGTTAAAACCTAAGGCATCAGCCCCAGAGAGCCCAATGCTGTCCCACCTCCACGGAGTGGGTAACTGCCCAGGAAGGAACCCCAGCATGCCCTGCCTGCCCAGTTTACCTTCAGCACGCTCCCATCTCCAGAGATGCTCAGGCCTGGCTTCTCCAGCAAGGGCCGCCCGTCCCGGAGCCAGGCGAGGCGGGGCGGGGGCACGGCGCTGCCGTGGCACCGCAGCTCCAGCGCCTGGCCCAGCAGCACCGACACGTTCTGCTCCTCGCCCACGATGTCGGGGGGAACTGCACCAACGCAATCACACACTCGGTTACCTTGGAAGAGCCTCTAAGACCATCGGGTCCAACCATTCCCCAGCACTGTCCCCAGGGGCTACATCCACAGGTCTTAAATCCCTCCGGGGATGGGGACTCCACCCCTGCCCTGGGCAGCTGTGCCAGTGCCTGACCATCCTTCCTGCGAAGAAATGTTTCCTAATATCCAACCTGAACCTCCCCTGGCACAACCTGAGGCTGTTTCCTCTTGTCCTATTGCTCAAACCAAGGGACCTTTGGGCACTGAAGACTTCCCAGAGCAAACATAATGTGGAGTTAAGGGATTTCACTTAGCAAAGATAAAATGACACTTAACACCTTTCTGACACACAACTTCAGTCTCCTTTATACCACAAAAACCACAATAATAATTCTTGTTACTTACAGAATACCTTCCACACAAAATAAACACTAGTGAGGTTATCAGCTACAGAGAAATCATAAGGATAAGCCAAGACTAGCAAAAAACCCCCTTGAAACGTAGCTAGAAAGGAAATTCCCCAGTATATAAAAATGGGAGAATGCATTCCTGCTACAAAGAGATGCTGAGTGAAAAAGCTCATGAGGTAATAATCAGCCCCAGAAGCTGAAAATGTTTTAAGCTGTTCCAGACAGTGCCAAGAAGGATACTTGACTTACAGAGAATTTGTGCGGAGATGGCCAAATACAGCTGAGAGAATGAGAACTTAAATGGTTGGCAAGCGAGTCAATGGGTTAATGACTTAATCAACAAATCATAATCTACAATTAGCTCATGTATCAGGTTTGTGTGGGATCTACTAATTGTTGCAGTTGTTGGCACTGAGCACTATATTTACATTTGTCCTGCAGTTCAGTGATAACCTCATTATTACACTAGTACTTCCAAATCAGACAGTAGAAAAATCTGCTCTTGGAAGGAAAGTTTTCTGTGTAGAAATAAAAAACCCCAGAACACTGGACACTTCCATTGAAACCCATTAGCTGTTGTTGAACAGTGTCAGGATTTAAGGAAACACATTTTTTCCTCCCGTTTTTAAATTTTGTGTTTCTACAATCACTGAGAACTAAACCTTGGAACACAGCAAGTCAGCAATTTTCCATGGGGAAAGTGTTCATGGCTGGAGTCAAAAAGAACACAGAGGAAATACTGCCCCCCAAGAAGTTGACCAGGACCAAATGTAAGAACCCTTGTTGTCACATTTCCTTTGCCCTTTAGTTTTGGAAACCATTACCCCAGACATTGAGGGTCTGAGTGCACAGAACCTTGGGGTGAGAAGGGAGGCAGTGGGACTGTGAGAACAAGGACACCGAGCTAATCACACACAGGAGACCAGAACGTGTCCCAAAGTGGCACTCAGGGGACAGCAAGGCAGCTCTCCAGGTGGCCTGAAAAGACCAGGAACAATCAAGCTTTGTGTTTCTTGCCCAGGAAGTACAGAGCAGAGCTGCTGATTTCACAGTTTGGAAATAATTTAGGGAAAAGCCTGGTCCCTGTGGATAAGAAATAAAGTAAGTGGAAAAAAAAAAAATCTGTTTATCTTTTTTTCTTTCTAGAACTCACAAAGGCCCAGATTCTTTATGAGCATTGTGGAACTGAAAATTGGAAGCTGATCCATTCCTGCAGAAGGCAAATTTATTTCCAAAGACTTTTCCACCAATTACTTTTCCTCTCAGCTAAATGAATTGAGACATGCTCAAAAGGAAACTGAGTTTATGACACAGAGACAGACATTAAAGCATTTATTTCTGAAGGAATGGGGTTTAAAATTAATCTAATTATGCTCATAGTAACTGTAAGTAACCGAGCTTGTTCCAACTCCTGGCTCAGTGCACATTTCCAACCAACCCAGCTCCAACTGTACTCCAAATTATTTTCCTCCTGCGGCTTCTTAATTAGATTGCCCTTATGAGGCACGTCTGAAGAGCAATATTACTTTGTGGTGACAGTCTCACTCAAGCTGGTCCTGCAGCTGAGCTCAACCCTGGCCAGCTTCTAATACAACACTAATTTTAAACATACACAACTCCTAACTAACTCTCCTCATTTCCTCCAGCTAAAATGGACAGAGGTTCCAGAAAATAAACGAGGAATAATAAATATATCTGTGTCACATTACACAGACATACACACCCGTCCTCAAACTCCAAAGGGGACCCTGACATTCCTTGCTCTAGAAATAAAATGTTCCAGCCTATGTTACCCAGGCTCACTTGCCACAGCAGAGTTCTGGATTTCTGAACTGCCCCTTCCAGATGCCAAAGTCACCAGGACTTCAGTCAGGGGTACCCTAACCAAGGGAGGCAATTCTGAAAGCCAAACTCAGGAACCAATAACCTGGCGAGCTGTCCCTGCTCAGAACCCATCCCAACTCCTAACTTTTCTTGCAAGGTTTTCCACTTGGGATTGCCACAATGCTGGAGACTGGCAGAGTCCAACCACTGATCTACTGAAAGCAGAAGCAAAACCACAAAGGTGCCTCAATTCCAAATGCCTCTCTACACATCTGGTACTGTAACATTTCTAAAACAAACAACAGATTATTGTTCATCCTCATTTCACATACTGTTCATCCTCAGCACAGCTGGATGGGGAACTCCCAGTGACTCCCTCCAGTGCAGTAAAAACAGAGCATTGGCCCCAAGAATATCTCTCACCTGGCAGATCTACGTGGTTTTACACAAACTTGTATTTTCTTTTATCATTTATAAATGAGCTTTTATGCATTACACTTGCGAATTCACTGTTGCAGTTACATTTCTTCAAGGATACACAGAAGGACACACCTACATGCTTTAGTAAATGAGGGTGGATGTGCATTTATTTATTTATATTTATATGTTTTAACTTCCATACACACACCCCTCCTCCTCAGCTGGCCTTCCATTACAGGTTGGGACTGGTTTTACTCAGTGCTGCTCAGGGTCTGGGCCCAGTGTGTGTTAAATTAAAGCTCCAAGAACAGCTCTCAGGACCAAAACAAAGACATCTGTCACTCACCATAAACGTGGAGGTCGATGTCCCTCTGGCTCTCCCCCGCAGCGTTGACTGCCACACACGTGTATGCCCCCGTGTCACTGAGCTGGGCACTGGGCAGTGCCAGCACCCGGCCCCCAGACAGGACCTGCAACGGGAGCACAGCACCTTCAGGCACACCCCAGCATCAAACACAGGCAGGGGGAGCTCTTAGGGTTCATTTCAAAATGAAACACTTGTTTCACCGCTGCTTTCCACCATCCCCCTGCTCCCTATGCTCTTCCAGTGTTCTCATCCAGACTTGCAAAAGCAGAACTCTAACTTCATGCCAGTCCATAGGGAACTCCTGGCATTCTCAAGACTTTGCAGGATCTGGATGCCCGTCCCTCCCACCAGCTTCAAACATGCCGTCACACCTTTTGTCTGTGCCCTGAGCTGTCCCTACAGAACACAAATTTCCTCTCTTCCCTTTCAGATTATAAAATCAGCTTCCAAAAACCAACCATGGCCTCTCGTTTTACCTCTGAAATATCTCCTTATATCAGAGGTTGGTTTTCTTTTCTGAATTACTGTTGTATGTAATGAGCTCTCCAGATCTCTTCAGCAGAGGAATTTGGTCCAATTTCCTCTTCTTCCCAGTAAGTGGAAAACATGTTGATGATGCAAACTTACTCAGTCTGACATCAGCTGAAAGGACCACTTTATTTCAATATATCTCTATCTTCCATTTCACACCGTAATTACTGGAGCTAAACTCACATGAACAACCCAGAGCAAAAGGCCTTGTATTTTTATTCAAAATCCTTCAACTTATTCTCTTCCATTAAACTGCATTGACTTAAAAGCCTTCTCCCACAACAGGGAACACCACAGAGAGAACAGGATCTGACCCTGGTACCTGGAGTCCGTTGCTGACGCTGGACACGGGGCTCCCATCCTTCAGCCATGTCAGGATAGGGGCAGGGATGCCTCTGGCTTCACACTCCAGCCTCACTGGATTATTGACCACCACTGTCACCATGTCACTGCTGCCAGAGATGGATGGGGGGACTGAAAAAAAAAAAAAACACAGAAAAAGGGCTGTAACAGCTACGTAATCACAATGAAATTAAATAGGCTGCCTAGTTTTGGATGTTATTTCTCTTTTCTCATGTTACTCCTACTGAACTCTTGTCATGTCTTTGCTCTCTGCCAGATCCTGCTCTTCCCTTGCACGAGCAAGCAGATAACTGCAGTGAAACTACTGTGAGCATGGTATGTGGGACTGGGCCCACAGCCCAGAGGACAGCTGTGAAACCCAGGAACCACACCATAAAACCACAAAATATCCCCTCAAACTTTTCTACTATTCCATTTAGACTTTGTGAAAGGCTTTAGGAGTGGTGGGGATTAAAGAAAGGAGTTTACCATATAAACCACATAAAGCAAATCCATACACAGAGTGATAAATTGGCCTGGCACAGCATATGGGAATGTTTACCAGATTAGACTGGAAAACATCTGCCTGTCTGATGACACAAAACATTGTAATGGAATATCTGAAGCACTTACTCTAGGCACACAGTCTAGCAAATGTTGTAGGGCTGAGGTAGAAAGGGAGACAAGAACCACTAAAAAAGGAAGATGTTTCATGCACTACGAGAATCAGAACTATTCTATTTGCTCCTACCACTAATAACTTCATCACTAAGTTTGGAAGTTAGTATCAGATGAAATCATAATGCTTGAAGTCACTCCTGCAAAGAGATGAGAATGGTGTGAGCTACTCCTACATATCCCCCCTGTCTGAGGGGAGAAAATGTGTAAATTCTGCACTGAAAGTAAGATTCATTAATGAATTTAGCAACCTCTAAGAGCCTGTAACTCAGGTTCTGGCTGCCCCATCTCTGAAAGTGTCCAAGGCCAGGCTGGATGGGGCTTGGAGCAACCCTGGGATAGTGGAAGGTGTCCCTGCCCATGGCAGGGAGTGGAATTGGATGGGCTTTAAGGTCCCTTCCAACCCAAACCATTCCATGATTCTGTGATTCTCCTCACTCTTACATCTATTTCAGTAATAGCAGTAAAGGCAGAAAAAAGGCACAGGATTTTATAATTTTATAATCTTTTCCCTACACACACAGTTCCTCCTATTGCAGTGCAGTGGCATTCATTGTTGTCAAATGCCTGAGAAAGCGATAGTAGGGAGAGAGAAGTGAAAAAAAAACTAATACAACAAAATCCTATGAATATACTAAACTGGAATTCCGACTGCTTCCTTCAGTTGACCTCCCTGGTTCCATTCAGTGTTAAGCCTGCAGTATCAAGCATTGCTTTTAATGCCAAAAACGTTTGATAACACTATTAACAACAGAAATTAGTGAATAACACCAGTAGTTGACCAAAGCAGGTGCTCATGGAAATCTGGAGCAGCCTTTCCATAAACCCAGCACAACTTCCAGTACTTGGCATTTGAGCCTGCTCTCCATTAAGGAGTCATTTCTTCCACTGGTAAAGAGGGCAAACCCCTCAAGTTTCGTCTTCTCAAACTCAAAACTCTAAGGACAGTGGATGATAAACCTGTGGATGATGAATTCCAGCAGCTCTCCACTGTCAGCCTGGAGGGACACGAGCTGAACGGAAGCAGGTTCATGGACATGGCAGGTTCAGGGGGTGGCACTGGATGGGGTTTAAGGTCCCTTCCAACCCAAACCACCCTGTGTGATTCTGTGATCATGTGATGAGTGACACCAAGTCTGTCAAGCAGACTGGAAAAGGAGGAAAGCACAGGTGGAGCTTGCACGTGTTATTCCTAAGTGTCACAATACAGGGCAAGAGGAAACAGCCTCAAGTTGTACTGGGGGTGGGGAGGTTAATTTGGGTATTAGGACAAATTTCTTCACGGATAGGATAGTCAGACACTGGAGGGATTTAAAAGCCGTGTGGATGTGGGTCAGCGGTGGCCTTGGTGGCTCCGGGGGAACGGTTGCACTGGATGCTCTCCGAGGTGTTTCCCAAGCTCCAGCAGTGACAGTTCCGTGGCTCAGCACTCACCGTGGACCTGGAGGCTGTAGAGCAGCTCGGCCGTGCCCGCGGCGTTGGCAGCCAGGCACCTGTAGAGGCCGGAGTCGGCCACCTGCGCGCCCTCGATGCGCAGCACCCGGCCCCGCTCGCCCAGCGCGCGCCCGTCCTTGGACCACGAGACGGCTGCGGGGGAGGAATGGGGACAAGTCACCCACAACCCCATCACCACAGAGCCGTGACCCCGGCCAGCTCAGCTCTCACACACAACTGCCACCTTTAACAGCCGCTGGCAGTGTTAATTTGGATTAAGAATAATAAAATGTAACAGAAAATTAGGAAGTTGGAAGGTTTGTACAAAATACTGACTGTGCTCCAGAATTCAACAGCAAATTGGACATTATCATCCATACCCCCCCTAGATATTTATGGAAAAGTGTTCTGAAATTGAAAATATCACGCAAAGCAAATTATAGGAAATTTACTTATCTTACACCAAGGTAAAGAGCAGCTGTTTAAAACCACACAAAAACATGAAGGTGTCCCTGCCCATGGCAGGGGGATGGAAGGAGATGAGCTTTTGGGTCCCTTCCAACCCAAACCATCCAGGGATACTTTAATACAGGGGATCAATCCAGGGATTCTATAATATATATCAATTTTTTTTACCTTTTACCCTAAATCATCACTAGATTAAACTGAACTACCTGGGACAAAGAATCAAAATGTAAGCAACCAAATGAAAGTGCAACTGGCAGGTTAAAAACCAAAAATTAAGAGCATAAAACTGGTGTTACTGCAGAATAAAATTCTAAAGGAAGCTGACAACCAAGAAAATCTGTGGATTTTGCATCTCAGCCAAAAGATGGCACCATCCATCAGGAGAATGGGTCACTGAGGCTTTGCTGGCACCCTTTCACTACTCAGATGAAATTGCTACTCATGGAATGATTATCTGTAATACACAAGGGGTTTTGGGGAAAGACTCACACCCACGAAGTGCTCTGGCCTGACTGACAGACAAGACTTGCACACAGCTTCTCTCTTTTCCAGTGGGATGCTGTGCTCTCACTTTCCTGACTGATGTTGTATCTTGACAACAGGATGTGCCATCGCATCATACCAGGGGTGACCAAACTGTTCTTATTGCATAAATTATCTAAAATCTATCATTTTAACCTTTTGTTCTAAAATAACTGAAAATTTGGAGGAAAAAAGGAGAAAAAAAATTTTGAGTGTAAAATGGATATAAAATGCTTTTATAACATTTTACCTCCTTGATATTTTTTTTTATTTAAGTAGAAATTATTCTAGAAAATAATACTTCACTGTGAATTAATTATTAAAAAGGCAGAAGAGGAGAAGCTGGAAATGTACATCTGAAATGTAGTAACACCCCTCTTCCAAAAATGTTGCTATAATCAGCACAAGAATAATTTGCTGTATTAGATATAAGCTCTTAGTAACTATTCCCCGTTTTGCTCTACTATAATTGATACAGCAAATTGCTCTCATAATAACAGGTCTTTTTATATCTTATCAGGTAACAAAAACCACACATTAAAAAAATCCTAGACACGGGCACACTTGACAGGCCCACTCAATCCATGAAGTATTTTAGATCTGCCTTACACTAACAAATACTGACCTGACAGGAGATAAAAGTGGATGTGTTTAAAGCTCATTCAGAAGAAATCCAACAGCGCTCCTGCCTGTGGACAGGGCATCACAAAGGAACAGATCATCCTTGTGATATGTTTGCACACATTTATCAGTGGGGATCACTGAATTCCTCAATCCTTCCTCCATGTCAGCCCATACATTGACATTTCCCATCACACAGTTTCCAGCTGGTTTAAAACCACACAATTAGCTCCACGTTCAGCACATCCATTACTTTCCAAAGACACATGACAGTGAAACACTTTATGAGATGCTCCCTGAGGTGCACATGGATACCTGGCAGAGGGTTCCCAGATGCTCTGCATTCAAGATGGATCGGATTATTCACCACCACTGTTTCATTTAATATTTTTCCTGCATCTTCCAGACTGGGTGGCTCTGGGAAAAGACAAAGGCAGCAGGTTTTCATTAATTCAGCCACCCAGCTAGCAGAGCATCCAATCACAAAGTCATCTACCCACGGAGAAACTTTGGGCAGTGAGTTGCACAAGCTTCAACTGATGGATGACTGAGGAATTTCTCCAGAAAGTTCATCTCTGAAATGGGAATACTCTCTAATTATATAATCCCACTAGTGGTAAGAGGAATAAAACATTATTTTTGTTAATTTTAATTTTTTTCAGGAAAAATGGAACTTAAGGTAGATTTGCAAGTAATGGGTACACAACACAAAACAGCAGTTCTTTCTTGTGGCAAGCTCCTCTGACTTCACCTGGTGAGAGTAAACTGAGTGGTGTAGACAGCTTTTACCTTCCTGAAGATTCAGAAATCTGAAACATGACAAAAACACCAGATAATGACACTTTGAACATGAAGACTGACAGCAAAGGAGAGCTTTATGAGCACGGGACTGACACTGAAATTAGTTGCAATGCAATTACCACAGTAGGAGTGTGGCTTGTCTTTCTGAGTCTCATCCATGGAGACTCTGCAACCTCTACTCACTTCAGTTTAACATTTTCCAGTTTTACTGGCTTGGTTTGGCAATAAAAGTCAACAGAGCCATACTCTGTGAGAATATTGCCACAGTCTATTCCTGCACCTCCTGAGGATTCCCACACCTCCTTTGAGGACTGGGTCACATCAGCAATGCACAACACTTCGTGACCACTTCTGAGCCAAATATACGTAAATCATGTTGAGAGCGTTTATTAAATTCACATGAAAACGACAGCTTCTCAAGTTTCCCTGATTCTTTTTATACTGTTTTTAGCTGCAAAAGTAAATTCCTTTAAAACAGGCTGAAAAATCCCCTCACAAGAAAATGTTCCTTTCTCAGGAAAGTTATTCCTGTAAAAATTTCCCACTGCAGGGTCGCAGGGAATACCAATATCCACAAAAAGCTTGTATGAAATTAGTAATGCCAGTGGCAGTATATCACACACTGATTCAGAGAGTACCCTTCTGAGGGGTGGGTTAGCAGGAATGTGTTTGGCTTTTTGGGATACCTCTGAGCAGCAGAGGTACCTGGAAAGACATTCATTCATTCATTCATTTATTTCTGTGTCCTCTGGTATCACAGGCAAGAGGCCAAATTCTACAAAAGCCAGTTTTGCCTTCACTCCTTACTAGTGGAGTGGGACAGAGAAAGAACTGAGAGGTGGATGTGCAGAGCCAGAAGAAAAGCCAAAGCGAAGTGAGCCCAAGTGCAAGAGCTGTGGGACAGCCGCGCTCGGCCGCGTTACCGTGCACGTGGAGCCGGGTGTGCTGCTGGGCCTCCCCCGCGGCGTTGGTGGCCACGCAGGTGTAGCGGGCAGCGTCTCCGGGCAGGGCCTTGCCAAGCTGCAGGACACGGCCCGAGGCCTCCAGCTGTTCCCAAACACAGAGAGGAGCCGTGTGACACCGCTGTCCCCGTGTGACACCATTGTCCCCGTGTGACACCGCTGTCCCCATGTGACACCATTGTCCCCGTGTGACACCGCTGTCCCCGTGTGACACCATTGTCCCCGTGTGACACCGCTGTCCCCATGTGACACCTGGCCCCGTGTGACACCATTGTCCCCGTGTGACACCGCTGTCCCCGTGTGACACCGCTGGCCCCGTGTGACACCATTGTCCCCGTGTGACACCGCTGTCCCCGTGTGACACCGCTGTCCCCGTGTGACACCGCTGGCCCCGTGTGACACCGCTGGCCCCAGCACAGCCGCTCGGTGAGAGGGCGAATGGACACAGCCAGGCTCATCCCCTCCCAACCCCGGCTCATGGAAAGAGGAAATTGCTGGGTCAGAGATGCCAGTGGCCCTGGGACAGCGGCATCGGGAGCTGTACAGGTGTGTGGAGACCCGGCTGGCGAGGGGCAGGCAGGCAGAGGAGGCTGCAGGCAAGATGCCAAAAACTGCTCCAGCCATGGGAAATCAAAGCCATTGCAAGCACTGGGGAGGGCTCTTCATGGAAAGGCAGGATCTCACCAGGAGACGGGAATTACAGGGAGCTGCTGCAGTGATTACAGAACAGCTCAGCTAATCCCACCTCACAGGGAGGACTGGCTAGAGCCACCTCACAATCAGCAGATAACCATTTGACCTTGAAGGGCAAAGTACAACTAGAAGGAGACAGATTCTGAATTTCCAGCCATGGACTCTGCTGATATGATGTGTCTAGTGGGATTCAGTCTACTAAACACTGCTATTACCTGAGACACCACCCTAGGCAGGTAAAAAGCCCCTCACTCTGCAGGATGGATCTTAAGCACTTTTGTATCACAGGGTAAGGGAAGCAAAAGGAAAAGAAGCACTAACATGTATAACTTACTGCAATTACCTTCCATGGTTTGGATCCCATAAAAGAATCATGCTTACTCTGATATTTCCCCTGGCTGTGTTTACTGGCTGTCCATCTTTTAACCAGGTTATGGAAGGGCTGGGGATGCCACTGGCTATGCACTGCAGTGTCACCGGCTTGTGGAGCACAACTACCCTCTCAGAAGGCCCAGCTGATTTAATGGTTGGAGGAACTGCAAAAAGCACCAGAAACAACAACGATGCACCATTTAAACGTGTACATTTAAATATATAGAAACCATATCCCAGAGGTAAGTGCACCTTTGCTTCTACTTCCAGATCTAGTGGAAGGTATCCCTGCTACAGCTGGTGTCCAACCCAAACCATTCTATGATTCTATTTAAGCTAATCTCCTCTCCAGTTTTTCAACCTGCTAATGCAAACAAGCATTTATAGAAAGTTTGAGCACCTTCTTGCCAGAGATTTGAAATAAAAGCAGTCTGCTGCTTCCCACCCACCTTGAGTAACCTACCGTGCACTGTAACATCAAATTCCTTTTCATGTTCTCCCGCCTTGTTTGCAGCCACGCACTTATAGCGGCCGCTGTCTGACACTTGAGCTTGAGAGATTACAAGTTTCTGTCCATTTAATAAGACCTTGTGTCCAGCCTCCTCTCCAACTGGTTGACCATCTTTGAACCACCTACCAAAAAAGAAAGCTCCATCTCAGATGTCTGTGAAAGTAAGATCAACGACACTCCTAAAATATGCACAATCCTATTAAACAGAACGCCTCAGTAACTCTGTTTGCATTTCTAGGGAAGTCTGGAGGTGTCAGGTTGTATTCCCCTTGTCTGAGTGCCACGGATTGAAGGGTCTATCAGAAGGGAGTCTTGGGGAACAGCCACTAAAGACAATGCCAGAAAGGTGACAGCACATACTACCAGAGGCAGAGAGGAGCCTCCAAAGCAAAAGCAGTCATGGGTGGCAGAAGAAAAGGGCACATGAAGTTGCATTAGCAAAGGACTTACAGTTTTGTCTGCTCTTGTTTTCTATCCTAATCTCCAGGACATGGATATTGGCACAACAAACCAAACTACTTTAAAATAAAATTCTGATGTTGCCAAGTGAGTGCCTGATGGTGTTATCAAAGGAGCCAGGAGTTTGTCCTCTACTCATTAACCACCAACTGATTAACATGGGTGGCTCATAAACCTCACCTAACCAACCAGCAGATTTAATTGTATTTTTTCTACTGTCATACCAGTGCCCTTACATGATAGTTGGTGAGGGTGTCCCTCTTGCTGAACAATCCAGCTCCAAAGGGTTATGGAGGATCACAATGTAGCCCAAGAGCTCATCCCCACCTTCCACAAATGGTGGCACTGTAAGAGAGAAAAATCCACCAACAGAAACATTTACTCATCACAAATATCAAACAAGTCTCTCTCAAATAGCACTGTTAAACACACCCTGATTCATTATGAACCACTGTTCCTTTCTGAAGGGAAACATCTGCCCAGTGACATTTTTTGACTTCAAATCACTGTTCTCACTTTTTTACTGTTTCTTGTTTGGTTGTGTTTTCCAGATTCTGTCAGAAGAACCTTGTGAATGGGTGGGAAGGGGGGGCCTTTTAGCACCCTCTGTCAGCAGAAGGAGAAAACAAAGGTGCAGAGGATCCTCCTCCAGGTCCTCTTCACCCTGTCTCAACCTCTCTGGGAAGGAAGCACTGCCACACAGCTCCTCCACTATCAAGTCCAGTGACATTTACCTGCAGAAGCAGAAGGGATGCTCTACATCTGCATTTAGTATTATGTTCAAGTGAGCGAAACCTAAAAATCAGTTCTTTACAGTTCTCTTCCCTGTCAGGAGAAGGTGATTCACATTTTTGTACATTCGTTTACCTCAAGACATTCAGAAGGGACTGTTGAGATACAGATTGTGGTAACGGATTCAAGGGATACAGAAGAAAAAGTATTTTTTTCAGTATGAAGTTCAAAACTTGCACAACACAACTCAAATTCAGAGAAAGATGTCCTCTCCCAGAGGAAACTACTCAGCAATATTTTTAATGGATTTCTGTGATTTTCTTCTCTGAAGACAAGTAAGAAGAATTTTAGAGGTTACTGAGAATAATATTTACCTACCACACACACAAAAATCCTTCAAGAACTAACCTGAAAGTACAAGTCTTCAACCGGCCTGTAGCCCTGGACAGAAAAGTTGTGCAGTGCCCAGCTTCAGCTACATATAGAGCGTGACTAACTGACCTTAATAGATTGATACCCACAGAAATAAAACCACAGGTTTTATGGAACTTTTCCACCTTAGGTTTATGGGAATTGGATAAATCTGCAGTTCACACACCTAAGATTTCAACGTCATACTTGATTTCTTGTTCTCCAGCTATGCTTGTGGCCACACACCAGTACTGGCCCCGGTCAGCCTCGACAGCGTTCAGGATCTCCAGCTGCTTCCCCCCGGCCAGGACACGGAGCTTGTCACTTGCTTTCACAGGAACCCTATCTTTTAACCAGGTCAGGAGAGGGGGAGGGTTGCCAGTAGCCTTACACTCCAACGTCAGGGAATTCCCAGCAACCACCTGCCTGCTCTGGGCTGCGTCAGCATCGCCCTCGATTACTGGAGGAACTGCAGGAAGGAAAAAATATATTGCAAGCCATTAATTCTGTAGCCAGAAAATGTATTAAGAGAAAATGGGTTCGTTCCACCCACTCTGGCTCCATCTGCCATCATGTCACGTGTAATTTCATGTGAGAATTTGCTGCTGGGGCAAGGCAAGGCAGAGAAGTCAAATGATGTAGTTCAAAATTGACCAGCTGTATAAAACAGAGGATATGCAGGACTTTGAGAGGGAAGAACTAGACAAGAAGGACTTAAAAGAGTATACTAAAGATCCCACCCAGAGTGGTTCTTTCAAGCAAGTATTGTTTAGCATGCAAATATGAGATAGAGAATGGATATATATGGAAAAGAAATAGCTGAGTAGAAGAAAGCATGGTACCAAGGCTGGTGAAGGGAGGGCAGGGTTGGATGGGATATCAGGAAAGAATTGTTCCCTGTGAGGGTGGTGAGGGCTCTGGCACAGGGTACCCAGAGAAGCTGTGGCTGCCTCTGGATCCCTGGAAGTGTCCAAGGCCAGGCTGGATGGGGCTTGAAGCAATTCTGGGATGGTGGAAGGTGTCCCTGCCCATGGAAGGGGATGACACTGGGTGGACTTTAAGATCCCTTTCAACCCACACCATTCCACAATTCCATGAAGTCACGAGCTGTTGGAGAGTCCCATAAAGCAGAGGGTCTAAATCTCCCTCTACACAGCCCTGCCAACAGAGGCCAGAGTTTAATCACAGCCACTACCAGGCTGCAGAGGCTGAAAATCTCTCCCACAGCTGTTCTGCAGGAGCAATAAGGCAGTCCAGGAGCTGTCCCTCACCGTAGACATCCACGTGGAACAGCTTCTCCGCAGCCCCCGCAGCGCTGCTCACACGACACGAGTACTGCGCAGAGTCCAACACCTGCGCCCGCGGGATCTGCAGGAACTGCCCTCTGTCCACGTACAGAGCCTGGGGGCTGGAAATCACACGCTGCCCATCCTTGTACCAGGTGATGGTGGGCACAGGGATTCCCTTGGTTTCACATTCCAGACTTATCAGGTTGTTGAGGAGCACTGATACCTCTGTGGTAATGTTTCCTCCTTTAATACTAGGGGGGACTAGTTCAAAAGACAAAACAACAACATTAAAGCCTTAGGCTACAAACACGCGCAGATTTAAACAAAACATTAGAATGCTGTAAGAATAAAGTATCTTCATCAGCCTTCCAACCCTTCCTGATGTGTTTTGTTTAGTTCTTTGCCCAGCAGCGCTGATCTATCACCTGTACAGTTCTCCAAAGCGTTGAAAGTATGAAGAGAACACAACCAAAAGGCCACCAGGCTCCACCGTGTGCCAGGTTAGGACAGCTGGGCCTCCATGCCTCCTGCAATGCATTTGGGCAGCCCTCTTCTCTGTCTCCAAAGAAAGAGCAATCCCTGGATACCTAGGGAGGTGCATCCTCCCAGCAAGCATCCTGCTATTGCAAATACCAAACACACCCAAGAGCCTCCACAACGGCAGTGGGAACTGCTCCGAGCTCCAAACTTCTGAGGATGAAGTCACTTACTTTGAGACTAAGTATGAGCTTAACAGTCTTGCTTTATGCTCCTATATTTGAAGCTTTTTGGCCCATAGTCATTTCCCTTGCTCTCTAGGCAGCAGGACTCGGATTTTTCTAGCAAACAAGCTCTTGTGTAAATCAGCCAATATAAAGAGTCCGTAAATCTCTATAGAAGCAATAAAAACACAGTGCAATTGGCAACGACTAAATTTATGGCTGCTGAAAGTACCAGACACATCTGGCAGACACATTGACTCCTCTGCTGCCAAACATGCTCAGTACATCCACGGATTCCTCTGACTTTCATAATGGTCATTGAAAACACTACTGCAGAAATGTAAAGCAAAGTGTCTGTGAACGAATGAATCCCCACCTGAGACAGGTCCTGCAATTATCAAACCACAATGAAATATTGACTATTAAACATTTTCTTGTATCAAAAACCCCAAATCCACTGAATCTGCCGAAACACACCCAGTTCAAAGGCGAATGCATTTCTCTATCAGAGATGAGGAATGGTTTTAATATGGTGTTTTGGAAAAATATCAAAGCCAAAAGCAGGGCTAAACAGCTGAAACAAAGTAAGAACTAGCAAGAATTAGCACTGAGGTTCCTCACTTACTCTGTGAGCTTCTGTTTGTCCAGACAGGACTAATGAGAAATACGAAAGTAAAGAGAAGTTCCATTCTGCTGTCACAAATTCATCTTTCCTGAAGAACCTGAAATAAATCTACTCATCTGCGAGGATTTTATCTGGGGGGGAGGAGGGGAGCCCTTTTATTCCTCTCATCTCAGAACAGCCACAATCCCCTGCAAGTCCCCCCAGCATTCTTTGCTCCTTATAGAAAAAGGTTTCACCTCAACTGGTGCACAGCCACCTTCCTGTGCCTGTGGGTGCTCTGTGCTTCAGAAATGTCCCAGATGAGGGAAATAATGCACATTGAGTTCACAGAATCACACACAACATTCAGGAACAAATCTATAGCAAGTGAGGACTGGAGAGCTCAGAGACTCAAATCCCTACCCCTCACACTTCAGGCACAAGAATTTCTGAGTCCCATAAGGCACAGAGTGTATCCTAGGACCAGATTAAGTAAAATAAGACCAAATGCATGTTAAAATCAAAATCTTACTAATTTTCTCCTCCCTAAGACAGATCAAAGCAATAAAGCCAATGTGGTAATAAAATAATTCAGTTGAAACTAATAGCAGAATTTGAGAACACCCTTCAAGATTTTTGGCTTTCACTAATTAGGAAAAAAAAAAAAGCATATAAACAACATTTCAGGGTGTTTTTCTAAGCCTGCAAAGACTACATCCTTGTTTAACTTCATACGTGCAAGTACTCTAAAAGGTAATTTTGTGAACACATGATTATTAAATTAAGTTTACGCACAAATTTTGTAGGATCAGAGACTTAATTTGTATTTGCCTGAGTATCTCCATTCAAAAAGAAACCTTATGAGTGAAACAAGAGGATCTTCTGGGATCAGGCATTCCATAAACTTACCGTGGACAATGAGCCTGACCTCCTTCACTTGTTTGCCAGCAGTGTTGGTGGCGCTGCACTGGTAGCGACCCTTGTCAACCCTGCGAGCACCCTTGATGTGGAGAACTTGGTCCCTGTCCAGGAGCTCAACATTGGGATCACCCAAAAACAAGGGCCTGAAACAGAGACCATTTTGCTTCACAGAACTCTGCCCCCACCCTTTCAGCATTAATTTAAACTGACAGTAAGAAGAAGAGGCCCTTTGGTGGCAGTAATTGTACCGTTCAAGAGTGCCATTCAGCACTAAATTAATGGCATTAATCATGAGAACCACCATGAAGTGACAAGCTATTATGATTAATTCTACTCCTAGCTTCTAAAACAAACCAAACCACAAAAAGTACTTTTCTCAGACCTCCAGGATGCCAGCATCAGAGCCAGAGTCGCATGTCTGACCTCAGCTCCTTTTCCTAATTTATTCAGTCATGCCAGGCCTTTGCTGATAACAAAATGTCAACTATTACACAGGAACAACAGATCCATAGCAAAGAGCAAGGAATTGTCACAGCAGAATACCTGTGAGTCCTGACCAATGCCTATACTGAGCTACATTGTTAAAACACCAAAACCACCCAGCCCAGCTGGGTTTTCAGCTAATATTTAAGCCATCAATAATTCTTCTCCTGGTGTGCTTTCCTGGAAGATGAGATGAGAAATGGAAACATGCAGGCTATAAATGTTTTCAAACCTTTACTGTATGTATGTATATATAACCTTTCAAACCTATAGATGCAGAACTGCACAAGGCACTAGCCAGCAAAACGCTTGATATGAGTCCTGTCTACCAGTGAAAAAATCATCTCAGCTAAACAAGTGCATTTTAACTAATGATGTGTTTAAAATAACCCAGGTAGAATAACTCACAGAATAAACTCAAAGAAATGGTTCTGCTTATCTTGCTTCAACCTTCACCTTGCACCAAAACCCCAAAATCTGCTCTGCAAGTGCCAATAATGGGTGAGCTCAGAAAGAAAAGTGGGATGTTAAGTTTTGATTAAAGAATTTACCACCTCACACCACCCCAAATGCTGATGGCACTGAGTTAACACTAAGTAGTTAAACACTGCACCTCCTCCCTCTCTGCTCTAGGGAAGGACGAGCCTGGCACAAACCACAAAAGCTGCAATATACTCACTTGCCATCCTTGAACCAGTGAATGTCAGGAACGGGGAAGCCTTTGGCTCTGCATTCCAGACGGATTTCCTGGTTGAGGATGACTGCCACTTCACCAGGGGTATCGGCACCTATTATGCTCGGTGGGACTTTAAAAAGACAAACATTAAGGAAGGACTGGTATTTAGCCAGGGAAGCTGTGCCCTGTGACTGAAGGGAATGCAGCAGTGGATCTTACTGTTCCCTTGAAACACCTTCAGTGTTCACTGCAGAGGGAATTCTGCAGATCACAACAGCCTATCGTGACAAGCACCTCCACACCTGCACTGGTGAACTGTAGCTGGGAACATCCCTATGTCACACTGCACACCCCAAATACAAAACAAAGCACCACAGCCCAGAAATCAAAAGCAGTATTTTGTCTGTGCTGCTACAAGAATGGCAAAGTTTAAGCACTCAGTGCTTCGGCAGCCAATACTTCATGGTCAGAGAGTGGAAGAATCTATTTATAATGAGTTGAAATTTATTGGCTTCTTAAATATCAACTGTTTTTCCAATCACCAACTAAAACCCAAACCGAACAAAAATCAACCCCAAAACCATGGAACTAACCGAGTATATGGAGGTTAAACAGCTTCTCAGAACTTCCTGCTACGTTTATGGCTTTGCATGAATATTGTCCGGCATCCTCAGTAGTAGCTTTCAGGAGCTTCAGTATCTTCCCGTTGTGCAAAATCTGGAGAGCACTGCTTTCCACAACCTTAGAGGAACCCGAGACATTAGCCTTATGTGATCCAAGCTACAGCAGCCAAGTATCACAGCTGGATTTTTATAAGAAAATGGTAGTTTTAGTGGAAGGATAATCTGTTTCCCCTTTCAGTTTCAGCACTAATCTCCTGCCCTGCTGCAATCTATTCAATATGGTTTGTAGCTCAGCCTAGGGCAGGGGGTGGGGAAACTCCATCCAGCAACAGTCCCAGGAGTGCATAAAGGGACCTCTCCTCATCTTAAACTGTGACTTAATCAGCTACAAGTGGAAAACAGAGGACTCAAGGATAATCCTGAGGAAGTCAATTCACCTCCAAAAGTTCTTATTTTGCCATCTATAGAATGAAAAAAATGGCAATATTGGTCCCCTCTGCATGGACTGGCACCTACAATAGTGGGAGATTGCTAAGGGAATATTGAAAATAAAGAGTTTACATTAGACTTACAGAATTAATGGATGAGCCATATTTAGCTGCCTTTCTGTGGGGGTGTTCTTAGAGCACTTAAATATACATAAGGGCATGTACATGTATTTATTTTGAATGAGTTCTCATACCAAGCCCTCAGAAGTCCACAGTTAGATTAATCCCACATACCTGGATATCATCCTTATACCAGGAGATGACTGGGAAGGGGTTACCAGTTACTTCACAGAAGAGACTTATAGGGTGATGAACAACCACAGATGTATTTGTCACCTTATCTTGATCTCTAATTTCAGGAGGAACTGCAAGAAAGCTCAACATCATGATTTAAGTCTTCCACTCCAGTGATTTCCCCCTTCCTCCTTTCCATCCCAGTCAAGGACCACAATAAATCAAAATTTCTCAAACCCTTCTCATTCCCTTCCCAACATTTCCATTTGTCTTTCGGCTCTGGACATATCTCCCTGCATCCTTTCTTCTCTTTGCCAAAAACCAGTCTTCTCTTGCCCAGTAACAGGCTCCCAGGGAAATTCACTCAAACACAAGCACCATCAACATTTTAAGAGAATAATCCTAAAATTAATCTGAAATTTAAACTTGAAATCTCTTGTTATTTGCTTAGCATATGAAGGAAGCATATTCCAGATTCATCCTTCCTCTTCACTGGTCCAGTCATGCCCAAGAACCCCACCTATCATTTGTCCCACTATGAATGCAAAAAGAATGGCTTTAAGTGGTGGATTAGAAAGCTTCAACCCCACTGATGAGCCCTGCTGGCATGAGATGAAATTCCTGCTCTTCTCAAAACAAAGATATAATCCTGCTCAGGCATTAGAACTATCATGGCAAGTGAACAAGGCTGGAATAAAAGTAGTTTTAGGGCTTCTATTTTCTAACTAGGATTCTGAAAGAAGAAGAATATTAGCAACTAGAAATCTCCTAGTCTGTATTTATTCTGATAACTCTTCTCTTATTTGAAATGCAGATCTAGCCCTCCATCTGTAACTTCTACAATACAAAGCTTCCTTTGTTATTTGCATTAAAATTTTCAAGTGTAACTGGAGTTTCTACCAATAAGATGTACCTGGATCCCTGAGCAAAACAAAGGTGGTTTGTAGATGAAGTCATGGAGAACAGAAACAACAGGGAAAAAGAAAAACTATAAAGAGTGTCAGAAAAATAGGAAGTTCTCAGATGAGATTTTATAATTTAACAGCACAAGGGCAGATTTGGGCCATGCAATTTCCAACAAGAAAACAGAAGATACTTTTCCAAGCCAGCTCCCCAAGGGCTGTATGTACTATTTACCATGGACTTTCAGGCTGTATCTCCTCTGTGTGCTCCCAGCCTCGTTGGCTGCCACGCAGACATAGTCCCCATTGTCCGAGGGCGTGAGGGCAGCTATGACCAGCAGGGTCCCATCCTCCAGCACCGAGAGCCCCGGCTCGGCCCCGCTCAGCTCCCGCCCGTTCCGCAGCCATTTGATGGCAGGCTTGGGAATACCTGCAAGGAAAAGGGGAAATGGCCACAAACGCTTTGCTCAGCTCAGAACAAGGTTGATTAAAACAACTCCTGCTGCTTGCTGGAAGTCTTGCTGGAAGGACAACACATGGGGAGGCCAGGAGCTTCCAAGAGGAAGCCCCAGCTGTTACAGGATGATTTTAACATTAAAAGTCTTCATGCTTAACATTGTAAAATCCTTTCTGGCTAGCAATGACTTTCCACAGGACTTCCACACACAGTGGTTATTTAAATCACTGTTAGTTTGGATTTTTCCATATAAAGCATACATGGAAAATACAGTGTGGATTGGACAGTTTCACAGCAGCTCTGTAATATGCAATGGTCAGCAGAAAGAGATCCTTTTGTCACTACAAGGGGTAACCAAGACCCTCACCTTTTGCAGGGCACGGGAACGCGATGCGCTGGTTGGCCACTCGTTCTTGGAAGGGGCTGTTGAACGGAGGGTCCAGGTCCTCAATAGTGGGAGACTCTGAAAGAAAATTAGACCCAAAAAACTGCTTGATCTCTGCTCCAAATGTAAAAATACAGTTTGACAACACATAATACTAAGTCTCTCATTCACACAAGGTCACATTCCAATAACCCTCTTTCCATTGACTGGAATGGGTACTATACAAGGAGTCTCCATTTCAGCAGGAGTATTTAGGAAGTAAGCAGTACAAAGAGGCTTTCAAACTTGACAGAAAATAGTTCTCTTTAAATCTTGCTATATTTATTTTGAAGGCAATGTTTCTGCATAATCTGAAAAACATTATTTTAACTGTTTTTTCCCCACAGCACATTTTCAGTGCTACTGCCATCCTTTGTTCTCGAGTCTCATTTTAAACTTGTGTGCAGACTGAGACTATACAAAGAATATTCTTTACAATTACATAAAATGACTGAGAGGTCTTTGTTGTCTGTAAGAAGTATTTCTCAGCACCTCTAATCCACAGGGATCAGAACGTTGCCTTTAGACTTTTGCCAAGAAGAAATAGTTCCTGCTTAGCTTAAGTCAGTCATGCTCCATTGACATCTGTCAGCCCCTCAGGTGAGGAGTTACACTACATATTTAAATGCCGCTTTGACCACTTACCCTTTCACCATTTCAACATCATTTTTTAATTAAAATATATATATAGAGAGAGAGAGAGTGAGAGAGAGCAAGAGAGAGCACGTGCTTCTTTTTTTATTTCTGCGACCTCTCCAAAGACTATTTGCTCATTTTAATTCTCCTCAATTACCATCAGAACATGACATCTAAACCAGATGTGGCTGTTGCATCACGTAACAGTGGGCGGCAGAGAGCCCTGCCCCGCAAAGCCCCAACCCCACGGCACTGGCAGGGAGTCCTGGGCAGGAGCGTGGCCCCAAGCAAGTACCTTGCACTTGTACTGTGACCTCTGCTGTGTCACTGCCCGCGTCGTTGGTGGCCACACAGGTGTAGACGCCAGCGTCAGGGAGCTGGACGCTGCTGATGCCCAGAGCTCCGGCCGGGCTCTGCAGGAACTGCCCCCCGTCCGTGGGCACCGCGCTTCTGCCTCGGAACCAAGAGACCGACGGGGCAGGGATGCCCTGGGCACTGCAGGGAAGCTCCACTCGCTGCCCAACCTGCACTTTCAGAACTCGAGGCCCACGCTGGATCCTCGGAGGAACTGAAGAAGACAAGTTTAGTCCACAGAAATGTGGAAGAAACAATGTACAGGGCCATTCTTAAGGCTGGGAGAGCTGGCAGTGTTCAGCCTGGCAAAGAGAAGGTTCCAGGAAGACCACAGAGCATCTTCCAGTGCCCAAAGGGGCTCTAGGAGAGCTGAAGAGGGACTTGGGACAAGGGCCTGGAGGGACAGGACAAGGGGGAACTATTTTAAACTAAGAGAGGGGAGATTCAGACCAGATACAAGGAAGAAATTTTTTATGGTGAGGGTGGGGAGGCCCCGGCACAGGGTGCCCAGAGGAGCTGTGGTTGCCCCTGGATCCCTGGAAGTGTCCAAGGCCGGGTTGGACAGGGCTTGTGTGGCACCCTGGAATAGTGGAAGGTGTCCCTGCCCATGGCAGGAGGTGGCACTGAGTGACACTGAAAAGTCTCTTTCCACTCAAACCATTTTATGATCCTATGAAATTCTTTTCTATTTTTATCATTTTAGAAAACGTTCCTTATTTACTGAAACCAAACGCCCTCAGGTGACTACAAAAGCAGCCCTGCATGTTCTCTGCACAGAATAGGATAAGAGATACCCTGGTGCTGAATTTATTTGAACATGCCACATTTCAAACTCTACTGCATGACTCCCATGAGCACTGTCATATTCTGAGCACACTGGAAGAGCTGTGGGCACTGGCTCCTCATAACACAAAACAATTCAAAAGCTTTTATGATAAAGTTAATCACATTTTCCTTTTGGCATTTTAATTTCCTTTCCCTAATCCCTGATCTTTGTACACTTCCAAACACAAGTTCAGACAGGAAGGTAAAATGTGACTGGAAGTGATTTTGCTGGTCCTAAAGAATAATATAAATCCACCATAAGTCTTTTGCCACAGTATTTTTTTTTCCTAAGGATCACTGGCAATACAAAGACTTTTAAAAAATGCCTGAAACAGTAACAAGTGACATTTTTCCAGACGTGACATTGTGTGAGTGGCTAAGAGACAGTGGTTGGGCCCCAGTATGAGGAGAGCAGGAGAGAGACAAGGGAGTGACATGGGATAAAGGTAAGGAGAGGGAGGGGGACACAGGTCCTGGCTGGAGCCACTAGACACCTTTACACATATCTATGTAATAGTGCGCTTTTTACAGTACTTCCCTTCCACAAAATCAGTAACTCACATATGAAGATAGTATGACCTGAAAGAACCACAGCTGAGATGATTTAGTGTCAATTAGGAAAAACGTTTAAAAACCTCTTCAAGATGCTCAGTTCCATGTGGAAACTTGCAGATGGGGAACCCTGGAGTTCCAACTCACCATGTACACTGAGCTTCACTGACTGAGTCACGTTCCCAGCAATGTTTGTGGCGACACAGATATACATTCCACTGTCTGAGACTTGGGTCTCGCTGATCTTCATTGACCCTGAGGGGAGGAAAGTGTGTCTGGAAAAAGAAGCAGCAGATAAACCATATAAACATGTATGGAAAGATGAATGACCTCTCCTTACACACTGCTAATGATTGCTATGAGCTAAAATAACACCACTCCGACCATATCACTCAACTATGACTTATATTTACTCTTTTTTTTTCTAACTCTTTATGGAGCCCCTACATTCAGAATACACAGCAAATATCTAAAATTTAAGATCCAAATTACAAAATTTGGTTCTAGCTATTTATAGGACTTATTAAAATGTGATAGAGGCAGAGAAATGGAGCTCTTCACCCTCCTGTTAAAAATTTTTGCTCAACTCAGGTCAGTAGGGTCAGAAAGTTAAAACTTTTAATACTGCTTCATCCTTGAAAAAAATGATGTTTCATTGATTCAAGATGGAAGACAGGATTTTGATTCAAAACTGCCAGTTCTGGTGCTTATAGGAATTGTCATTATTCCCCAGTAAATAATTAACTACACAGCATTAAGTTCTCCCACAGTTCTGGTCACAGATCTGTAACACCAGAAACTACACTGGCCAACTAAGCCACAATCTTCTGTAGGAGTCAAAGGTAACAGAGACAGGGAAAATACGTGAGGAGGGAAGAAAAAGTGACAGCTAAGGATTGACTGGCACTCAAGGTAACATCCAGAATTGGTGGGAATGGTGGGATCATCTGTCTTCCTTTGTCTGGCACTAATTAGGACAACGTTATCATAAGGACATAAATGGTGAATGTGGGGATTGCAATGGCTGGAGAGATGAATGGAAGGAAAGTGAAATGTACTTTCTCCAGTGTAAAATTTGCCTGACACTACAATTCCTCCTCCGCTGCCTGTATCTTTCCAAACTTCTTGGTACTTTTTTAAAAGCCCAAAGACAAACTTCTGAGGCAACTTCTCCTCCTTGATTTTGTCCAGTAATTATGCTTGCGTTCTGATAAAAGTTCCTACATATCTGATTTCCCTCTCCCTTTGTTTACTGTTCACATTTCTAACAAGATCTTTGGGTGGTCTCAAACAATTCTGTTTGGACTAATCTGTAACTTTTGCTGACATCTGTAAACAATTTTATGGAATGGGCTGAGCTGGACTTCTGTTCCTCTGGACAACTTGGATCTCACCACAACAGCCATGAGCAAGTACCTTAATTTATCAGTGTCCCCTGAGGTAAAACGAGGACAAGCAAGAGACCAAGAATGCAGATTTGTTAGTGCATGCAACACGCTCACAGGACACAGCAGAAAATTCCACATGGATTACTGAGAACAAGCCAACTCCCTGCACACGAGCCTCCTTCAGCAGACATGGTGGCCAAAGAGCTGCTGAGGCTGTCATGAGCTCCCTGGAATGGCTCCAAGGTGCAGGTTTGGCCACAAGGGAAGGAGTATCTCCAGCACAATTCCTCAACTCAGCTCAGACACTGGCTGATTCTGTCCATGGGATCTCCAGGAGACACCAGCAAGCACAGTGTGCCTGTGGCCAGCCTTGCCATTCCCTGTTTTATGGACACAGCTGGTGCCTGGCCCTTCTGAGGGACCCCGAGGAGCAGAAAGCAGCAGCACAACCTGTGACCGTACCTGGCACTCCAATGGGGAGCACCCAGGGAATAGTCACTGGCTCATCTCCCCTCTTGGTCTGTGCCACATTAAACAAAAAGGGAGAACTCCCTGTCCAACACAGCCCCCAGCCCTTCACTCTTTAAGGCTGTCAGCTCAACATTTTACAAGTATTTAACTCTACTTTCACATGTTCAAGAGTCTCTGGTGAGTTTTTGCATCCAAGACACAGCAAGCAACGCGCCCGTGTCAGCACACCCAAACATTTATCATCATCATCTGTATCCTACTGGCAGCCCGGGCTTCGTGTAAATCACAGACAGTACTCCCCTGAGCATAAATGTGAAGTACATAAGAAAAGCACCACAGGTTTTAAACAATTATAATCATGCACAGATGATGTGGGTCTCTGGGCACCACCACAGTACAAATACCCAGGATCTCTTTCCTCCTAGCCTCCTGAGATTGGATATAAGCTCATGCTGGAATGGGAGCTGTGCAACCATGCACAGGCTTAGCAGTCTTGGGAAAGAGAGTTTCAAGGACCAGTACAACAAGTCAGGCAGGACAAAGTAACACCTTCTGAGCAATCCTGTGGCAATCAGAAATCACACACCCTTCCAAAATCTTGAAAGCTTAAGAGGCAATTTCACTTTTCTTTTGTTTTCATCAAACATTGTTACCTTGGAGAGAACGGAGATATGAGCTGCATTTCTTTGGCCCAGGCAATTATGGGGGGTGGCAAGCTCCTCACTTCACATGGAAGTGTGACATCTTCCCCTGCAATTACTGAGACCTCTATGGGTTTATCATGTGCATTTCCTTGCTGGTCTCCAGGCCTGGACACTCTAGGTTTCACTATAACATGGAACACGTTAAGAAGCTGCAATGAATATACACATTTGTACAAATGTAACACCAGACAACATCTCTTTTTTCATCAGGTATACAACATTACAATCCTATTTTAATGACCTGTCTGCAATAGAGATAAATCGCTGCCATGCTGATGTACAGTGCCTGTAGCTCAGACACGGCCCCACAGGGAACTCCACAAATACCAGAAAGCCTGGACTATCCATTCAAAAAGACAGACAGAACAGATGGCTGTAATTCCTGCGTGTGCTGAGCTCTGTATTGCCCAGGTAGTTTGCAACCACTCCCTGAACTGTTACACTGCAGCCCCAGTAACTCCAAGCCATAAAAGCCTTGCAAAGCACACCTACACCTAAACCAAATTTTAATAACGTTGGATTGATGATGGCAGGAAGGCTTGGGACTGGTGGGGTTAATGGATCTCCATTCTTCTATCAGCAGGAAATTCTACTCCCGTACAGATGCTTCCTATCCACTTCCACAAAGCTGAAATTATGCTCAGCCCAAGGTCCATGAACTCGAGGTAAGAGGGATCAGGAGGCTTTAAGGGAATTATAACAGCTGAAGGACAGGCCTTTCGGGATCAGCCATGCACAAAACTGCCTGGTTTGGGGATCCAAAAGCACTAACTAGAGAGGAGTTCCCATCCCACGTGCTCTAGAGGTGTGTCTAGCTCCCAAAGCACTGGATGGCTGACAGGGACACTGCAGCTGAGATGAGTGACACCCACCATAGACAGTCAGCTGCACCTTCCTGGTGGCATAGCCAGCAGCATTGGTGGCAGTGCACACGTATTCCCCGCTCTCTTCTCCCCCTGGGGACACCACATACAGGCTTCCATCCGACCCTGCCGAGAACCTCACGTTGCTGGGAAGGATTACCTCTCCTTTCTGTGGAAAGAAAAATAATAGAAGTCCACAGTGCTGGAGTTTTCCAAAATAAACCAAATTACAATTACTTAATTCAATAAAAGCTGCTTTTATCCTTTCTGAGGCTGAGATTGACAAAATATTTTATATTAGCTTAGAAACTCGGCCCTAAAATTCCATTTATACAAACTAATTAACTACAATTAACTTTTCACAGTCCTTGAGTATCACTTTCTAAGCAGTAACGAGCACAGGGATTCTTATGCAGAAAATTTGCTACATTTTACAGACCCAAAGTCTTAAAAGAAAATTTTAAAAATAATAGTCAAGAACAATAATCAGCATTTCAACTGAGTTAATTCTGACATTGATTTCTGATGTCAAAATGAATCTTGTATACATTACACAAACTTGTTCTTTGTCAGCTGACTCCCCCTTGTCTGTATTGAATAAGTGATAATTAAGAAAAAGAAATCCTCCCATGTTCTCTTCCCTACCAAACCAACAGTTAACCATGTTCTATTCCTTCTTTGAAACAAAGCTGTTCCCAAGGTCCCAATCAGTTACATCTGCACAACTTCTGAGGCCCAGAAGTACCTTCACACCACGTCATGTGAGCTGTAACATACCCCAAGTAACTGTTACGACCAGAAATTATCCTGTTCAAGGAGGAAAAAAAAAAGCCTGACTTTAAGACAAATTCCCTCAAAGGCTGAGATCCTCCTCAGAGAATATCTTGTCAAGGCCATGACTGAAAAGTCATGGATTAACCCCACAGTGCCATTATTTAATACACTTTCCTCAGAGAAAAAAGTCAGAGCTCCACAAGAATAATGAACTCTCAGTCTGTGGCAGGCTGCCCAAACTCAAATTATCAACCCACAACAGGAACAGGAACAATTTCTAAAGTGTAAAACCCATAAAGATACAGCGATAACCTAAGCCTGCCAAAGAATAGAACATTGAGCTGTGGCAGGACCACAGCCAAAAGTTCTGCTCTAGGAAACAAAAGCAGCTCTGAACAAACAGAGATTGCCAGGTCCCTCACAACTAGAGTTTTGGGCCATGCTCTTTGAATATAGTTTTTATAACAACTAAATTACGTGTTCAGCCCATTTTTCAGCATGAGCAGCTCAAAGGTGAGGGATTACCTTGGACCAGACAATGGATGGCTTGGGAACTCCACTCGCTTTGCAGGGCAGTGTCACTGGGATTCCTTCAATGGTGCTGAATATCTGCTGTCCGTGCTGAATGACAGGCAGGACTACAAACACATGCAAATATTAAAGACATGCAAAACACATTTCAACATGGCACAACTATTATGATAAAATCCTTATATTCAATTACTACTTCCTACAGGCAAGCAGGGCTTGGGACCTTTCAGCCTCTTCTCCAACCCTAACATGGACAAGGAGCCACTTTCCAGCCCTTCAGGACAGAATAAATCCCTGCTCACTCCAGAGCCTGCCAGCCATAAGCTCATCCCTGCATTACATACATGTAGTTTTAAACTAACTGCAGGTATTTCACTGACTGAAATTATTTCAGAAAGGCTTTATCACATTGTCCTCTGACAACATTTTAGGCTTTGCTTCTCAAAATCAGTAACAGGAGACAACAAAGACCCCAACTTCCTCACTCAGCTGAGCCACCTTTGAATTAAAAGAAAAATAAGGTAAGATTTAAGCAATAATAGCAAAACCTAGATATTTCTAAACATATACAAAGATACTCCTTTTTGTTCTCAAGTTCTGAAACATTCAAAAAACTAGTGTTGATATGGAAGATCTTGTGAGTACCTGCCTGTATTAAAAATTTATAGTCATTCTTTGTATAAAAGGAGGTTTCAGCATCTTTAATGAAGCTTGAAATATATCTCCCATTATTAATTTAACATGTGAAAAAATTTAACACGTGAGAAACCATGAAGTGATTGTGGCCTCACAGAGTTAACACAAATATGTTCAGCTGAAACACAGATGGGTTACCAGAGTGCTAACACTTTGTCTTGCTGTCAGTGCAGTTTTTGGTATGCTTTAATTAAAGAGAAAAAATAAGGGGGAGGAGAATGGGGATGACACCAAAAACAACAAACAAATTGTGACTTCTACCAAACTCATAATTCATTTCCTTTCATTCTAGTTCTCCCATGAGCTGTGCTTCCTTACCCCAGTTATGAAACATTCAGACAGCACTTCTCATGGTTTCCCAGCAAACTCCCACTTGCACCTGTTTGTTAATTAAGCCAGATGAAGATTGCACAGCCCAGCCTTTGAACGAGGATCTTTTGTGAACACAAACTAGTTTTATTTGATTTTACTTGAAAAGCAGTCTTGTTCACTCAGCTCCTCCCTGCACAGTGGATCCAATCTCCCACCATGTTACTTTCAAAGTAGCATCGTGACGAAAGAGGAAAAAGTGGGAAGTTGGTGTAGGTGCAGCAAAGCAGTGAAAGCTGCTGTGGCCAGTGCTGCCCCTCGCTCGCCCCCGAGCACGAGGGCCAGGCCTGTTGCTCACCAAACACGTGGACAGTGGTGGTGCTGTTGCTGGTGCCCGCCACGCTGCTGGCCATGCAGGTGTAATCCCCCCCGTCCTGCAGCCGAACCCGCTCCAGGTGCAGGCTCCCGTCGCTGCGCACGCTCACGTAGGGATTGGGAACCAGCTGCCAAAGGAGAGAGGGAACCTTTCACTGGGAAAATACTCCCTGACAATGTCCACTTTGGGGTGCAGTGTGGCTTTACTTGACTATGTCACGTTGTTAAAAATTATGTGTTCCTGGAGAATTTTACTAGAGCTTTTCCTACTTTCCATCTTTCATGCAAAGCTAATTTTACTTAAGAGTTTTAGTAGCACCTCGTATTTACTGCTGGAGTGAGATTAAGATCTGCAAGAGCCACCCTGCTCTGCCACAGCACATCCTGTGCTGCCACTCCTGCTTTTAATGAAGCAAACCCAAATTTAGCTCAATTATTTCACTGTATTTTTATTGGTTATTCCAGTAATTGATGAGTGCAATGACTTGTTCTTCTTCCACAAGTAGACTATTTTCCTTTACAGTTATCAAAACCTTATAACTTCCATATCCATCAAATAGATCAGCTCTGAAGCAAACCATTGTGAAAGAGAATTGTAACTTTCACCAAGGAGTAACCCTTGAAGAGTTATATATCCTACAGCAACATCAAACACCCTGAGCTTGGCAGCACAGCCCTCTCTCATAAAGGGTTGTTAGAAAGCAAATCTGTTCCAGTCACACTCAGAAGCAGCTGAATTCTTCTCTAAATATAACTTACTCCAACACTTTCCTTGGAGCGCAGCTTTTCCCAGCAGTTTACAATGACAGGAAACCAGCACTACTAGAGAGAGGAATTAGCAACTCAACAAGGAGGATCCTGCCAGTATTTCTCACAGAGCTTACAGCCTGTGCTCCTTGCACAGCCTAAGGAAAAGCCAGTGATTCCCAGAAACACCTAAACTGAGCAGGACACCTGAACAGGGGTCAGGTAGTACCAGGTTCTGCTTTGTGACAATAAATTAGGCATTTTGCTACAATATTTTAATTCCAGCTGTGCAGAAAGGGTTTTAGGAAGAAATTAGCAACAAAGATAAAAAGCAGCTTGATAGGGTAAAGTCAGAAATTTTATATTAAAGAACTGAAGTTTCATTCAGACAACCAACCCAGGTGTGGTGTGTACAGCACCTTTCTAGAATCTCTGAGTGGTTTGGGTTGGAAGGGACCTTAAAGGCCACCTAGTTGTGTCTGCAGGAGGTATGAACTGGCAATGGAATGTTCCCAAGGGGGAAAGAAAACACACTCCTTCATGCTCTGAGTAGAGCACCACCAGGAAAGGAAGATATGGAACAGGGATACTGGTATTTACCTCAGCCCATCAGCAACAGGAGAAGGCAAGATGTTAAAACATCCTAAGTCTACAGAAATTTTCTGGTACCTTTATTTAAAAAACCCTCTTTTGTCATTCTAGTAGGTACATTCCACTAGCATTCCCATATGCAGAGTCCACGGCTGAAGTCCATGAGCTACAAAAATGCATAAAACCCCTTTGAAAGCAAGCAAAATAGAAGATAAAAGGATAATTCACAAATACTTTGGTTCCAAGTTCTTTACTAGACCTCCACATCCCCCACTGCCATCTCATATTCCCTCATCTGTGCTTCAGGGTCAGAAATTCCCTGGCATGGGCAGTGATCACATTAACTTTTGTAAATTAAACCAAGCTGTTATCATGCCTTGAGACATCAGTTGTAGCTTTCCTCTGCCAATAAATCTCACAGAAAACAAAGCAGTCTTACCACCACACTGTTTTTAATCCACCTCCTTTCTGGAATGGGGTTCCCAGCAAGCAGAACACAAGGCAAAGTGAGCTGCTGTCCCTCAATGACATTGGCCGTGGCCGGGCTTGCTCCAATCAGAGGAGTGACTTGAACAAAAGGAAGAATGAGAAGAAATTATTAAGATTTTTTATATATTCATGTAAAGTATTAAATTAAATTAGTATTAAATTAAAAACATGAAAATAAGAGAAACACATGTAAGGGTGGGGTAGCACAGGAGAGATGGGGAGCTGGGGAAATACATGACCAGTGCTCCTTAGCCTAAGGAATAGAAGCAAATGGAAGATGCTGTCCAGCTGAAACTGGATCCAATCAAGGGTTTCCCTGGGAACTCATGATCCCCTGGCACCAAGCTGATGTATCATTTTTCCTTTCTTGGGCAAAATACTGAAGAACAGAAGCAGTGGGTTTGGAGAGGACAAAAAGTAAGCTGTAATTTCCACTGGGCATGAAATTGGGAGGGATCAGAAGAGAGGTCACAGCCCAGCAGAAAATCTGCACATTCTGTGAAAAGCCAACAGCAAGCACGCCTGGGCACACGTCTGGGAAATTAAATTAAGTACTGGGCATTAAATAATACTTTTAAACAGATAAAACCATGTCTATCTAACACTACCAGTATTACTGGCCCTTGCAATATGTCTGAAGGTTTCTTTGATGGCAGAAAGACTCTGTTCTTGTCCTCATGCAAATGTACACATTCCACTGCATTATTTTTCCTTTTATTGCCAAATGTCCAACTAAGATAACAACCAAGCCTTGAACAGCACAGATATTTGAAAGAGAGTAGGGTTAGATGAGATATTGGGAAGAAATTCTTCCCTGTGAGGTTGGTAAGGTCCTGGCACAAGGTGCCCAGAGAAGCTGTGGCTGCCCCTGGATCTCTGGAAATGTCCAAGGCCAGGCTGGATGGGGCTTGGAGCACCCTGGGATACTGGAAGGTGTCCCTGCCCACGGCAGGGGGTGGAATGAGATGGGCTTTAAGGTCCCTTCAAACCCAAACCATTCTAGGATTCTGTGGTCATGGCCAGACATTTATTGTCTTCTTGATTCCTTCCCACTTATCTCAACACTGACACAACCACGTTCATTGCTGCCTTTTTTTTTTTAAGATTAATTAAGTGGCAGGAACCCCACCATTAGCATTCATCATTATGGTGATTTTTCATTCCTCAAAAAATTTACTTAGGAATAAAAAAAACCCACAGGATAAATCACTTCTTTAAGGTCCATGTTTAAAGTGCAGGTGGACCTAATTCCAGTTAGCGCAGCCAGTCAAAAAAATGTTCTAACAAGCAAAATCCACTGAAATCAATTACAATATTCCACGTAAACGTTTTCTAATTCAGTTTGTATGGATGACACATAACTACAGCACACAGACAGGTCAGAATGTATGGACATAACCCCCAGGCATCCTGTCTGCTGCCCAAACACCAGCAGCTGCCACTGCCATGCACTGCTCTCACCCAGTCCTGTCACTGTGACCGTGGCTGGCCGGGACTGAATCCTTCCAAACTGGTTCTCAGCTTCACAGACATAAGTCCCTTCATCACTGACCCACAGATCTACAGGGGAGAAAAGAGAGCTGAGTGCAGCATCTGAAATGATACATGGACAGCCTGACCCTCCCTCTCCAAATGGACACTGTGTCCTTCTCTCTGCCACCTTCGAACACTCAGTTTGAAACAGAGCATTCCTTTCCACCAGTCACCAAGTACACAAGCAATGACAATACAGAGAGGAATTAAAAGCTAATTAAGAAAACAGAATAATATCACTTAGCATAAGGGTGACTGAAATGCTCCAAAACAATCAAAATCACAAAGCTGCTTGCAGAGTTTTTAATTATTACCCAAATTAGGACAGATCTAAACCAGCGAGTTTAGAACCAATTTGCTACAAAAAACAAAACAAAAAACCGAAACAACCAAACAAACAAAACCCAAAACAAAAAAAAAAAACAAAACACCCAAAACAAACAAAACCAACCAACAAAAAAAAAAAAAACCCCAAAACAAAAATAAAAAAACCACCAAAAATGAAAATTCATGGCTCCTCAGTGCCAGAGACCATAGTNAAACCAAAACTAAAAAAACCACCAAAAATGAAAATTCATGGCTCCTCAGTGCCAGAGACCATAGTCCATGTGTATTTCAACAAAGATACAATAATTTGCACGAAGAAGAGTGAAGCCAATGCCCAAACACAACTCAATTCACAAGCTCACAGCAAATTGAACTGCATGTCAACAGCAATTATGTCAGTATCAGAAACACAATCTGTGATAAAAATCCAGTCTTTTTACATAGTTAATTTAACTGAGTCATGTAGTAACTTAAATGCCTTGCAAATGTCTTAGTTCCCTGTGGATTTCTGTTCTTTTAAGGTTGAGTCTACATACTCTGGATGGCCAGTGCTCCTGTCCTGAGCTGGCTGCTGGAGCTGAGTGCGAAGGGCCGGGAGAAGAGGGGAGCCCCGTCCAGCCTCCTCCAGGTGACCCTGGGCTCAGGGTAGCCCTGCACGTAGCACGGCAGCGTCACGTTGGAGCCCAGATCCGCGGATTCGTCACCCGGCTCCTGCGTGAAAACGGGGGGAGCTGGGGAAAGAGCACACACCCAAAGTGAGCATTGCAACACAGCCATCCCATTCTCTTACACCACTGATCACCTCAATTTATGTCCCACTGTGCACAGTTTTTCTTCTAACATTCCCAACTCTAGAAACACCTTAAGTATCAGCGTTGCTAAATTCCTTGTCTTCTGCAAAGAGCACCACTTGTTCAGGAAGTGGATGTGGAACATTTAACAGGACGTGATATGTCAGGCCACAGGCAGATGGAAAGAATTAGGAAAAGAGGAGAGGGAGGGCTAAATTACAATAACCTCACATAGTAACTCAAGTTTGTGTAATTAATTCTCTATTTGAGAATTTTGTTAGGTTGAGGTTTGAACAGCTTCCTCCTCCTGTGCCTCTCTCTTCCTCCCCATAACTTTTACAATTTGCAAAAGAAGTAAGCCTGGGCTGGAAACAGATGGGCTTTAAGGTCCCTTCCAACCCAAACCATATTGTGATTCCAAGCTGGAGTCCAAGTGGGACATGGAAACTGCTTAGCCAACAGCACCAAATGGTGTCCCCAGCACACACAGAGATTTGTTAGAAACGTTCGGGGAGCCAAGGCACCATCCCCTGACCAGTACAGAAACTCTGTAACCTGAGTGTGCCCCATGCAGGTTTTAACTCTTACAGCCAACATCCAGAGTTATCTTGCCAGCAGCTCTCCCTGCCTCGTTGGTGGCCACGCACGTGTAGTCACCAGCATCCAGCTCTTGTGTTTCCTGGATCTTCAAAAGACCCCGGTGAGTATCAATAATGAGAAATGCTGATGCCCTCAACTCTAAGTCACCTAAGTCCAGATAGAAAAAGGCAATATAACTGTTTACATCAAGTATGATAAATACCTATATTTATCAAAATTGTCCCAACAAAACAGTGTCCAAGTCTGAGTTAGTTCACAACATAGCCGTATGAATTCAGCAGATGACAACTCTGACTCCCACTCAACTGAGAGCAAAAATTCATTACTACATTAAATACACCTTTTTTACTTATTGGTTCTACAGGGCAAACACAAACCCAAGTACCTCTGGGCAAAGATCAGCATCAGGACAGTGTGTCAGGCTGTATTTCTCCTTCCCTAATTAGAGGCTACATGAAAACAGGACAATAAAGGCTACAGAAAAATATCTTGTGATTTTTGTAGCATAAAGCTAAACATTTTCTGACAGAAGAACGAACCTTATTTAAGTAGGCAGGAGGCTCAGCTTTGTTTTACTATTATTATTAATTATGCTACAGTGTGTTAATTCACTATATTTAAATAGTGAATGCCCTAGAGGTCAATGCCATTTCTTCTAGATTTAGAGAATTTCACGGGTTTGTCACTGGTTGAATACAACATAAAGCTCTTGAGAGAAATGAAGTCACTTCCAGATCATTGTTCTGAATATTGCTTCTAAATAAATGACTCAATCACCAAGCAATGAGCACACCTTTAAACCATTTCACTTGGGGGGTTGGGATCCCAGTTGTTTTACACTCCATAACAGTCGTGTCTCCAAGACCAACCAGAATTTCACTCTGAACTATGGTCAATGTTGGACCCTCTATAAAGAAACAAGACAGAAAAAAATGAGCTCTTTGACCAAAGCATAGATCATTTTTAAGATATAAACCATGAAAGACTCTAATTTTCTCTTGTTATATGGAAGAATGTTTGCATTAAAAGTCAAACAGACTTAGAAGTGAAAGATAAACACCGGGAAACAAGAAAAAGTAAAGTCTGGTCCAGAGCACCTGAATCATATGCAGAATGTACAGGAAACAGAAAGACAAAATCAGAAAAGTTTCACCATGCAGAAAGTACAAACATGAAGAGTCATTCTCCTCCTCCAACCAGATGTTGGTCAAAAAACAGTTTAATACTCTCTATCAATATTTTAACATAGTATTTTGATACAGAAAAACATTTTCAAAGACCCACTCAGGTTTCCAAGTCTATCCCACAGTAAGACCCAATTTTGGGGGTTTTTTTGACCTAAAAAGGTTTTTTAACCTAAAAAGCTTTCTTTTTAGATAGAGTATCAACCTCCAAATACCACCTAACAATACTACTCAGGTTTGAACAGAAAACAAAAGGGACATTTGTGAGCTGTTCAACATCTCTTCTGAGGTTTTTGAAATTTCTACCAGTATGTTCTGCAGAGTTCTACTCATTTTAACAGCTCCTCCTCCCTGATGATGAATTAGTTTATTTTTTTAATTTCATGATATTGTTTTTCTCGCTTACCGATGTATGTGAGGGTGGATGTCTGTTTCTCTGTCCCAGCTGAGTTACTTGCCAAACAACCATAAACTCCTGCATCTTTGGGAATTGCCTTTCTTATGATTAAGGTGCCTTCTGGGGTCATTCTGTACCTGGGAACACACAGGGGACCAACCAAAATTATTAGAAAGAGCAATGGCTATATTTGCACTCCAAGCAGCCACAGCAGCATGAGCAGATGGTTTATAAATAGGTGTTTCTGGGTTTTTTTTTTTCTCATAATAAACACTATTAGTACTATTTTATCTAGCACTACATTTTGTGAAAAGTACATAAATCAATCTAGTAAAAAATCCTGGAGAAGAGAGCTAAAGCGTTTCTCTGTTACAGATGAGGTAATTGCACTTAAAGACTTACAGAAGTAAAGATTGAGGTACTATTTCCAAAACTCATAGACTCCTGTGGAAGCAGTAGAATATTTTGGCACTATTCAAACCTTATTTCCCACATACAATATTAAAGTAAATGGAGACAACTCCAAGTCCCACCTGCTGGAGCCAATGATAAACATATCATTGTGTGTCCATACAACTGTTGGCTTTGGGTACCCCGTGGCAGAACACCTGATGGACACTTCAGAGCCTTCTCTAAAAGTCTGGTTCTCAGGTGAAATGACAAGCCTTGGGGGTTCTAACAAAAGAAATTAAAAACAGCAATTAAAAATATCTTGTTAGAAAACAGAGGTTACAACAAGCACTTCGTTCTCATTTTCAAATAGCTCCATGGTGAGAAAGCAACCCAATGAAGGTCAGAGCCCACTTGTTTCCCCTGGCACAGTCAACCAAATCTCAGCATAAACCACCTTTAGAACAGGCATTAGGTCAGGATTCAGGTATTGGCCTACCTGAGATGGGGTTAAAAAAGCAGCAAGAGCCAATTTTGACAAACACTAGACAATGAGCAGCCTGGAAAGTGTCCCTACCCACGGCAGAGGTCAGAACAAAACGAGCTTTAAGGACCCTTCCAACGCACACGAGTCTGTGATTCTATGAAATTTATTCAGACTGCTGGACACTAAAGCCCACAAACCTTCAGGTAGGTCAATTGTCAGAATGTAACCTGAGGGATAAGAATGAAAGTCACAAAATATGTGCAGACAGATGTGGAAGAGAAGTGAATCTGCAGCGTTAACAATTGCAAAGAATGTTATGGATTCTTTTCACTAGAAAAGCAATTGGTTAACTCAACAGAATTCATTCATTTTTAACCCAGAAAGGCTGTGGACTCCCCATCCCTGGAAGTGTCCAAAGCCAGGTTGGATGGGGCTTGGAGCAACCTGGGATAGCAGAAGGTGTCCCTGTGCATAGCAGGGGGTGGGACAGGATGGGCTTTAAGGTGTCTCCAGCATAAATGACTGTGATTCCATAATCCTTAGACAGATTCCCTCAATAAAAAATGACCACCAAAGCAGTTCACTTTGGCAACAGACACTTTTTATGGTATGTATGACTTTGTCTTACAGTGGCAAGAGGAAGATCCACACCCATGGATAAAAAGTTAGCTGAGACATGAAACTGGCTGCTACTAAAGAAGTACTACCGATCTTCATCTTTGGAGCTTTGCCTTTTGCTGCCCACTCTCTGTATTGATATGAATTCCTCTGTGGCTGCTCATTCCTGGGGAAACCACAGGACAAAAGCCTAAGCCCAACTCTCCCATTTGTGAGAGTCTAAGAGGCTGAACACATGGAACCCAGAGGTACCTCACATCTCGGGCTGCTCTGCACAGTCCTTTTTTCTTGGCTCCGGTGGGAATTACCCCACCCCACTGGCCCAGGTGATGCTTGACACATTTCAGTGGCTGCTAAGGAGCAGTGTGTGTAAGAGCCAGCACACAGCACCTATTTATGTGTGGTGTAATCCACCCAGGGACAAGGTGGGGGGCATGCTACGCAGTGTCCAGGTGAACAGCATCAGCCTTTCCAGTTCAGGGTGTCATATTTGGGAACACAGCACCACGACACAGCCCTTTCTGGAAGAATTGATACCATGCTCTTTTCCTTATCATTGCTGGGAGGAAGGTAACTGTCCAAGTCCTGTGTTGTAACACCATTTGCTTAAAAGCTGCTCAGTGAAAACCACAGTGTTCTGGCCTGGATGGAGAATCTTCCTGCAGAAGACTGTGCTGCTCCTAGGAGAGAACCAAGGGAAATTCTGCCTCCTTGCAGGGCAGAGACAATGTGGGGTTCAGGCAGCAGGTTTAAAGCAAATGGCATTAAAACACAAATCTTGGAAAACAATCTTCCTCCCCGTGATCTCAGCACAGAGAGGGGGATTAGTGACTGATAGAAGGTGAGATAATGAGTTATTAAATGGTTTTTCAAATGCTCAAACACCAAATTAAGACCACAGAAAAGGACAGCAGGAAATCTTTTCCCCTCTTACAGGGAAAGGTGTATCAGAAGCAGTGCAAGTTTGTGAAATACAGGTTGGCAAGTCTGTGGGCATTATCAGCTGAGCCACTCTGCTGCGTCAACATGTCTGTGCCTCACTTGCTGATAGGGACTAATTACACCACATTGCAGCTGCAAGGTAGGGAATCATAAACACTGTGACTATGGACGGATCTGTTCTGCGGTACATCTTGCTAAACAGGAGACCAAGGCTCCAATGGAAAACATTAGTCCTGAAACAGAGTTGTACCATCAAGAATACAAGTCCCAGACTTAACTGCACCACATTTTGTGTTAGAGCTTTGTGACTAATTCACAGCTGTTAGTGTCTCATGCAAACTTACCTGCATGCCACTATTAAGCACATAAACCCTCTCCTTTGAAAAGAAATACAATGTTTGAAGGAGGACTCTTTGCTGCATTGCGGCACCTGGGGAGCTCAGGGGAGCAGAAGGGTGAGTGCCAGGATGGGAGGCCTCTGTTTTCTGGCATTAACTAAACATGTGAGCTTATAAGGGGTTCCTGGACCAGTAACAACGTATGCTGCCCTGCCAAGGAAGGAAGAAATTCAGTAATAAACTGCAGCCAGTTTGCACACAGTTGCAAAATCATAAACACAAATACAGATGATGCCTTATCATTTAATTTCTTAAATCTATGCCCATTAACCTTCCCCAAGGTCATTAGTTATTCACTTGTAAATTTAACAAAAACTGCAGGGTCCTGAAAAGTCCCTATGATGTTGCGTAACAGTTCTGAAGCCTCTGAGCTCCCAGGGAAAAGGCACCAGAGCAGGGCAGAGACACAGTTCCAGAAGTACCAGGGCCGAACCCAGATACAAGGGGGCAGGAAGGGGCCAGAAATGGCTCCACGTTACAGAACTGTTCTCAAGTGATTCATGATGTGCATAGCTGGCTCAGCTATTTTTATTTGGTTTGAAATCCTGCCAAGAGATGCTGGGGGTATTCTGCATGCTCTGGTCACAGGAAGGTCTCCTCTCCTGCCGGGAGTAGGAAACTGGCTCTGATGGCAACTACACATCATGCTTTGGCAACACACCATTGTCCATGCCAGTATTTTTGCACAATATTATCAGGTGAGCAGAATATTAAAGAAATTTTAATTTGTATTATATTTGTAAAAAAATGATTAGACAAAAGTCAATATACACAGCTGTAATAATCAAGACATTGACCAAAATCAGTGAGGCCCCATTTGCCACCAATTAGCCCTCTTGTTTTCTCGCCCAAACACCAGGGACCAGGCAGGCACACAGAGGGGCTTTCTTGTATGTCAGGTCCATTTAATTTCCTTTGCTTTGTTTTCTGTATCTCAGAGGTGAAGAGTCGTAGATGAAAGGAGAAGCACAAGCTCCTTACAGTGCCCATCTCATGCAAGGCTGCAGAATGAAACCTGTTAAACAACGCAGATTGCGTGTAAAGCTTCTCAAGAGACCCCACCTGCAGAGCTGCCTCCAGCTCTGGGCCTCCAACATCAGAAGGATGTGGAGCCGCTGCAGAGGGCCCAAAGGAGGCCCCAGAGCTGCTCCCAGGGCTAGAGCCCCTCTGCTCTGGAGCCAGCCTGGGAGAGCTGAGGGTGTTCACCTGGACAAGAGAAGGCTCCAGGGAAACCTCAGAGCCCCTTTCCAGTGCCTAAAGGGGCTCCAGGAGAGCTGGAGAGGGACTCGGGACAAGGGATGGAGGGACAGGACAAGGGGCAATGGCTCCCCACTGCCAGAGGGCAGGGTTAGATGGGATATTGGGAAGGAATTGTTCCCTGTGAGGGTGGGGAGGCCCTGGCACAGGGTGCCCAGAGAAGCTGTGGCTGCCCCTGGATCCCTGGAAGTGTCCAAGGCCAGGTTGGACAGGGGCTTGGAGCCACCTGGGCTAGTGGAAGGTGTCCCTGCCCGTGGAATGAGATGGGCTTTATGGTCCATTCTAGGATTCTATGAATTAACATTCAATTCAATTTTATGCTTTATTCACAAGCCAAAGGAAAGAAGTGCAGAAGAAAAATTGCACAAACAGAAGAGCTGTGACAAAGGTTCCTGTTTAGACAGCAAGCTGAGACCAGAGCTGTACAGCATAAAGACAGATCGAAACATCCAAGAGGGATAAACAGAAAGAAGCCTTCAGCATCAATCAGCCAGTCACATTCATCTGTTCTTTTGGCATCAACTAAGTGAACCTAATTAAAAAGTAGCATCATCTTCCCACATGATCTTGCCTTATTCACTTGCCAGTTGCCTTACTTAGCTACCAAATTCCCAGTGATCCCCTTCCCAATCCCCTCTCGACCCCACCAAGGCACAGGGTGTGCTGGTCCTGCAGCATCCCTTGTCCTGCTACTCTGCAGCGGGCACCCACATGCTGCAAGTAAAGAAACAGAATCACAGAATCCCAGAATGGTTTGGGTTGGAAGGGACCTTAAAGATCAGTTATTCTACCCACTGCCATGTGCAGGGACACCTTCCACTAGACCAGGTTGCTCCAAGCCTCAGACAGCTCCAAAGAACAGCCTAGAAAGAATCACAGAAGGCCCTGTACTGCTTTTCATTCTTTAGCATAGACACCTTGCATTTAATTAACTTTAAATTTGAAGTAGCAACTGAAGCAATAATACTTCAGTTTTATTCCCTTCCCCTTTTTTTCAGTGTTTAAAGATTGCAGAGCAGTATAATCAGTTCCTCTCTGCCCATTATCACGGCATGTATCCACAGATCTAAGTGAACAATATTCACACCATCAGTTAGAGAGAGATCTGAAAGACCAGAACATTTATTTCTGTATTGTATCTTTTCAGAAAAAAGAGCAGAAAAAATTCAGAATTATGCCAAGGAGGTAATTCATCCGTCTGGGCAGTCTCTTCCCTGGAATTCTTCCAGATATTAGTACATTGATGCTGAGAGCCCCACTGTGTTCATCCAGACCTGGTTTCTGCTCCTGCCTGGCATGCACCTGAGTATCAGCATTGCTTTGTTGAGCCAAGTCACACATGCTGTCTCCTGGGCTATTTTTTTATTTTCAACTGTATTCAAGTTCTGGGCACTGGGAAGTGCCCCCAGCAGTCCCCCAGGTGAATGCCCCCCCAGGCAGCACAGGGACCCACCTTCCCCCACTGCACATCTCAGGCAGCTGTTCAGAGAGCAGGACAGCACTCCTGTCACTCCTTGGCTTGGCCAAACAGCACTTGCACAACTCTTACTGCAGCAATGACAAGTCTTCAATGTCCAAAGGCAGACACTTGATTTCTCACGTGGGCAGGTGAAACACATAACAAATCTACTTATTTCCTTAAGGTGTGGCTGGACACTGCATGGTTTAACTGTGCTCCCTGCAAGCAAGTGCTGAAAATGCCTTTCAGCTGTGATGGTGACACCACACAGGTACTTGAACATTTTTAAATAATAAGGTGAAGAAACCACCATGTCCGTGGTGTGGACAGAACAGTAACTACAGCAGGTATGATTTTATTCCATCTATACATTCAGCTAAAGAGATACACCTGAGCAGGTTGCTGATTTCACTGCTTGTTAACCCAATAATGGAATTCATCACTGCCCAGATTAGTAACTCCAAACATTTCTACTAATCCCAACTTAAACACAAGCCAAAGCTGGAAAAGTCTCCTCCCGTTACACAGCTGTGTTGTAGAGGGAAAAGAGAGTTGCAATAATCAAGATAATCCCTTCCTTGTCTGCTCTTACACCAGAACACATGAAAAACCAAGAGTACCATAAAATCACATTTAGCATCACCCAAATTTCTGGGGTCTAGTGGCATAGTTGAAATTCTTGGAGGGGAAGAAAACAAAAAAAGCCATCACAAATCAATCTCTTCAGCATGCACACTGTTTCAATTTAAAAAAAAGCCCAAATTCCTACATTTCCCCCCCAAATCAATATTACTGATATATATATACGAAAACACCAAGAACAAAACATCAAGCTACCACAATATGCCATATTAATTGAACCTAACAAATATGCAAATAGCAAACTCATATTTCACCTACAAGGCTGTAACAAAACCAGAAAGAAAAGGTTTGAATGTTCACAGAATTTCAGTCATAAGTGAGAAACACATTGAAAAATACATAGAATCACCAATGTTTCACAGTCCTGGCCAATCTCCAGCCTCACACAGCTGCAGTATACTCCTCTAGGCACCTGAAAAAGTAAGGAATCCCCTCATAAATTCATTTATGTTTCCATACAAGTCCAATCTGATGGGATGACTTGAGCAACTCACACCACGTAGCCCCTATTTCACAACTCCAAATTTGAGCGCATACTTTGAGTTAGTCCTAGCACTCAATGAGCATCAATACTCCTTGGGATTTAGCAAACAGCCTTGCAGGACCTTCCAGAGTGCTCTGGGCAGTACCCCCAGCCCACAGAGAGGCCCGGGTTTCACACGGGGCCGTGCCCCACCTGTGTCCCTGTCGTGGGGGGCAGTGAGTGGCTGGGGACAGTGTGTCCTCCTGAGCACAGAGCACAAAGTCAGCCCCACGAAGATTCCAGGCTGTATTTGCACAGCTGCTGGCACAGGAGTCACATGAATGTTCCCTTTCAGAAACAGCAGCATCAAACCCAACACTTTCAAAACAAGGGTTTACTACAACCCACTTCAGTGGGGAAAGCAGATGCTGGGTTATTTTTAGAGCCACCAGCATTTGTTCTCTGCCTTAACTCCCCCCACTGAGAGAAAACGGGGATGAAAGCAGCATTTATTCTCTATGATCCAAAATTCAGAGATCTCCATGGAGCTGGTCCAACAATAATAAAGGGCTTCAGGACAAATTTAACTTGACGTTCTGAATTACTTACAACTACACAAAGCATGGACTCATCTCCATCAATTAACAAGACTTCAAATTTCCCTCTTCAGCATTTTAATAATGACAAGCCCATAAAGCTTTAGCTCTTGCATCTGGCAATCCTTTACTCTTTGCTGCCAAATAAAAACTGTTTTTTGAAAACTACTCCAGGCCCTAACAAGCACTGCAAGTTGTACATGACAATCACACACTGAGTACCTCCAGAAATCTGATGGAAATCATTTTGTCTGGGCAAATTAAAATGATCACAAGTAACAGTGCTTGCAAACCCTTCAGATACCATTCAGCTCCTACATGCAGCCATTGGGAAGGCTGGCAGTAGATTACTTTTTCCTAACAAAAAGAGACAGGCACTACTGCAGAAAGCCGAATTCAGCTGCAGCTCAGCGTTTCCCACGTATTTATCCTGTTCTAAGCATCCTTCACAAGAAATAAAGAAAACTCGAATCAGACTCTCAGCTAAGGCTGTCTGAACTGCCCAAGAGGATTTTCTCAGACATGTTTGAAAGCTGTTAGCACTACCAGGACCAGCCCAAATGTAATTCTCAACTATTTGATATAATCACTCTACATATATAAGTGATTTGAAACTCAATATTCTGCTGTAGCAGCAGTAAAACTTCTTTAGCTCTACTAGAAAAAAACACCAGAAGCAATTTGGTCATTGTGTTAAAGCGCCTAGCTGAGCTACAGACATTAGGAAAGAAAATCTAAATCCCAGGAAGAGATGAACAAGGGAGAGAGGCACTTCTCTTGATGCCTTTGACATGCGTGAATGAGTGTCTTGATGGAAAAATTCTGGGTAATTCAAAACTAGGTTTTCCAAATGCATGGTGGTTGAGGTTTTTTCATGACTTTTTTCCTTTCAGCTTTGTTAAAAATTTAAGTTAGAGAAATTTTAGTTAGTTAGAAATCAAGTTATAACCCTGAATTACCTTTAGATTGCTACAGCAAACAGATATTGAAAAAAACCACTTCGTTCTGCTGTATTTTGTACTAGGTCCTATACAACTGGTTCCACACCTACTTATTCAACCTTGGTAACCATATTGTAGTTTGTAAAAACTACATCCCATTAATAAGCATTACAACTCCCCTTTTGACCTCTGTTTTGGAGCACCTTAGGTCAAGCTATTCCATTCAATACTTCTTTTCCGCACAATTCTAAGTTTTTCATCAGCTAAAAAAAGTACTAGAATTAGAGCAGCAAAGTTGCTGAATTAATGAAGTACCCCCCTCTGCACAGAACACAACCCAGCATCATCATCAGCAGAAACCTGTTGGAATCACATACAAGTGACAGAATCATTTTCTTTCTACAAGTTTTTGAGCTCTGTCTCTCCTCACCCATAGGCAGGCAGCAAAGAACCAAGGTTCAAACCTCCATACAACCAAGACAAATAGGAAAAAAAAAACCTGCGGTACTTCAAAAATTTTAAAGTATTTGCTCCTATACCAATTACTGCATTTATACTTTATTTTTTTAATTTGTTCCTGGTACGCAGCAACAGCCCAGACCTAGATTTGTTTGGTCCCACTCATGCTTTTTTAGTTCTGACTGATTTTTCATGGAATCACACAACGGCTTGGGTTGGAAGGGACGTTAAAGCCCCTCTTGTTCCACCCCCCGCCATGGGCTGGGACACCTTCCACTATCCCAGGTTGCTCCAAACCCTGTCCAGCCTTGGACGCTTCCAGGGATGGGCCTGCCCAAGGCAGCCTGTTCCAACAGGAGCCCTGCCAAGCGAGCCGCGGGCGCGGTGTCCGGTCGTTACCTTGCACGGTGAGGAAGACAGAAGCCGTGGCAGTTCCGCCCTCGTTGGCGGCGGTGCAGTCGTAGCTGCCCGCGTCCGACAGCCGGGCCGGCCTCACCTCCAGGGACAGGTTGGCCAGGAGCCGGAGGCGCAGCGGGTCCTGCAGGCGCGCGTCGCGCCCGTGCCGCTGCCACGACAGGTTGTAGGGCCCCGCGCTCAGCACCAGGCAGCTCAGCACCGCCCCGGCCCCGGGCACCACCGACACGTTCGCGGGCACCTGCAGCACGGGCGGGGGCTCTGCGGGAACCGAGAGCGAAGGCGTGAGAGACCCATCTGGCAACCTTTTGGCATTTGTGCGTTCCTGAGAAACAACGTTAGGCACACTACACAACAAAAACATTTGCAATATTTAAATATTTAATTATTTATCTAATAGTTTAGGGATTAAATATTAAATTTAATGAATTATTTAATAATTCAGGTTTAATATTTGGTTTCATTTCCCATTCTGAAGCCACAAACAGAACCAGGGCAGCAGCCTCATTCTGTGATGCTGAGCTACCTGCCAGGAGCTCACATCACACGGACACACCTGGTCTAGACCCAAACTACCACATCCTGTAGGATAAAAAAAATCACACCCTGTATGAGAAGAGGCAGCCCTATGTTCTTTGAACACAGCCAACAAGGGATCAGTGTCACAGCAACAGGAGTGAGACAGGACCACCACAGGCCTCTGAGCCTGATCTCTGCCCCAGGTGTGACCCCACCTGGTGGCAATCTGAGCTATGCACTAGATTTTGACAAGTTGTATATGGAAAAAAACACGTTAGGAGGAATTTCTTCTAGCAGCAACAATGGAACCAAGTTAACACCATTAGTGTTCAGCACCATTAGCAAGTTCTTTTCATGATGGATTCTGTAAGAAAATGTGGAAGGAGAAAACATCCGTGCTCTTACTTGATCAAGGACCTCATGAAATAGGGTAAGAAAAGGGGAGGTAATAAACACAGTACGCAGACAACCCTGACAGACAGACAGCAGACACAATGCCAACAGCCACTCCTCCTCATGCTGACTGAAGGGCACCAAAAGTTACCAGCACCATTTCTCAGAGGGGCCAGCCTGGACTGTGCAGCTGGGAAGGACACAAACCTCCTATGGTGGGGGTCAGGGGCAGCTGGCAAACTCAGGAAGGAATGTGCAGGGAAGTGAATCAGAGAGGAGAAAAGGGAGGAATAGGCAGGAAGGGGCATAAAAGGGGCCTGTCCCCTGTAAAGCACCATCAGTCAGTGCCCTGTCTGCCCCAGCCCTGGCCTGATCAGCACATCTCATCCTCTCTCATTAGTAAATCCCTTCTTTAAGTCTTTCTGGATAACCTCAGTCCCTGTCCCTTCCTCTGTATCCCTGCAAATACTAAGTGCCAGCTACTGGGGGACTGGTGTGAGAGGACGGGGTGCCAGCTGCTGGAGTCAGACCAGGGGTTTAGGAACCCCAGGACAGTGGCACCAGCTGCTGGGGGGCCTGGGGTCCCAGCCCCAGCTCCTGGAGCCCACAGTGACCTCGGGCAGCCCTGCACTGCCGTACACCAGGTGTCCCTGGGTACATGGGATGAGCTCTGGCAGCCAGGCAGGAGGAATTCCTAGGCTGGAGCTGCTCTAGACAGCAGCTATGTACAACATCCTTCAATTCTCGCTTCCACTCAAATCTCTGGGAATTTAATTATCTTTTCTTGTACATATTTTATGTTCTAACTCCCAGTATTTGTTGTTATCTGCTTTCCACCCAACCCATCTATACACTTCTATCATGCTCCTAGAAGAAAGCAGATGCAATAATTTTCTATTAAAATTAAACTTTGAAACCACAGATGCTTAAAATAGCAGCAGTCATCCCGCTCCTCCTTGAGATATTACTGATCAAGGAGGTAACATTTCAAGAAAGAAAATAAATTATGTATGACTTTATGCATTCCCACTAAAAATATCATATATATTCCATTTGGTTTTCCACAGACTGGTTCTTGAACAAAGAAAACTCCACAATAAATAATACTTTGAGAGGGATGCTTCTGCAGAAATGAGACAGCTGTAAGAGCAAGACCAAATCTTTATCAGTACACACTAAAACACAACTATCCTAAGAAACGCAAGGATAACAGGGAATAAAAACAAAAAATCTGTATTTATTAAGGGTTAAGGTTACTCCTAATCTCAGAACCAGCCATAAATCCTCCTCCTCAGAGTCTCCTGGGGGGTCTCAGATGAGGTTCACAAGCTCCATGCTGGATCCCTGCACAGCACTGTGTGCTGGGTGTGCAGCTCTGCCTCCCTGCAAACACAGTCCCGACAGCAATCACCCCCATTGCCACATCCACGGACTTTAACCCACACAGAGGAGAGTCAGGGAAAGCTACACTTGCTAACTGAATGGAGCTTCTCCCCTGTACTTTTACATTTGGGAGAAACAACAAATCTTCTAATGCTTTCCACAGGCTTATCACCAAAAATGTTACCTAAACTCAGGAAAGAGAGAGATGAGGCCAGCACAGGACTGGAATCCCCATTTTTTGACTGCCAGTCTAGTGGGACAACACAAGTTTTGGACTACGCCAGCCTCTGCCCACAGCAGTGCTCACACTCAGCCATCCCCCAGCACTTTACTGGCCCTTCAGTTAGGGTGCTACACAAGCTAACGAGCCATTTAACATTTTAAAGATTTAATAGGAGGAAAACAAAGTCAAACTCAAGTGTTTGCTTTCTGTGAAAGGAGAAAATGTTGGCACAGCTCCAACACCTTTCACACAGCAGTTGCCAGAATGGATTATCTGTGATATACTGTCTGTCAGCTGCGTAAACCAAGAACACTTGAAAAGATTGTTTACTTTGCTTCAAGAAGAAATTTCAAGTAATTTTCTTGCAAATATTTGTACACAAGGATTTCAAAGCATCTCCCTCCCATTAATCCTCTGCAGGGCTCTGAACAGAACAAATTGTCATGTTTACACAGTGACTCAGTCCCAGGCCATCTCTCCTGCTCTGTAAACGAGGGGATATGGGAGTTTTCCCCTTTATTACTCTTGACTTTCAACATCACAAAAAAAAAGTCAGCATTTTCTTTCAGGTTTCTCTTTGATGAGGAGAATGGTTGCAACTTCCAGACTGAGAATCTTTATGCCCACAATTGCCTGCCCTCCAAGCCATGGTTTGCAACAAGCAAATGGGAATATCCTTTCTGCTTGAAAGATTTTTGTGGCCAAAATACAAATTAGTGCTCTAGAACCAGGACTTGGGTAAGCCCAGATGTTACTGTTCCATTCTACTCACTACTCTGTGTGAATAAAAAGATGTTCCTCCCCTCAAATTCACCCCTTGGTCCAAGAGGGCTCTTCCTCTACAAATTTTGCCTTGCATAAAATCAATGATATCACACTGGTTTTTTTTAATTTGCTCATAGTGCAACTAAAGGAACATCTTTGCCTGAAAAAGGGAAGGTGAAGGGTTATTGAGCCACTCCCTCCAGCTACTGAGAGGGTTGTTTTAGGGAATACACAATTAGAGTCTTCTCAGGGCATGGGAGAGGGGAAAAAAAAGGATGAGAGTCTTGGTTCATAACGTGCACCAGGGGAAATTCTGACCAGACATACAAAATATTTTCCTAGTGGGGGTAGTTAAGCATTGAAGGCTGCCCATGAACTTGTGAAATCTCCACCCTTGGGGACATTCAAAAATTGATTGGACAAGCTCCTGAAAAACAATCAACCTTGGAAGCTAATTCTCTTTGAGCTGCGAATAGGACTAGATGACTTCCAAAGGTCCTTCCAGCCTGAATTGTTTTCTGATTCTGTGATTCATAATCCAGGTTAATTTACCTGGAGTGCCTACTGCAGGAGATAAGAGGCAAGACAACTTCAATTTCAAGCCCTTAAATGAAACCCTGAGGTGAAAATGTTGTTTTGAGTTTTCCCATCCTTCCTGTCACAGAAAATTAACTGCTCCAGTGTTTTTCCAGCTCACCAGCAACAGCTTTCACTTGCTCCAAGACTCTTATCTGATCAACACCAACACAAGGCTGTACAGAATGGATCTTTGTTACAAACTAGAAATCCTTCTTCCCTCCCACTCTGGCTGCATTGCAACTGTGAAAAATTAAGTGACAAAATCTGCTGTAGTATGGGCAGGGGTTTCATCCATCCACCCACAGACAGAAATAAGCCTACTGTTTATTCAAAATTATCTTTGGGATTAGCCCTATTTTTACCTCATTCATTTTACTTCCTCATTTTTGTTACCACTTCTAAGAAATTCAAGGTAATAGATGAGATTTCCAACAATTTACTGAATTTTGTATTGTAAAAAAGCAGAAATTTGAATAGAACTTTTGTACTCCCTTGTTTATCTGATAACACATACATACAATCAAGCCAACATATAATTGCTACCAACTGAAATAAAAATGAGAACAATTGAAATCTGAGCTTTACATTTCAGATTCTACAGGTCAGACCTAATCTGCAACTGATAGCAGGAACTAAAACCAAACCAACGTTGATATTTAAAACAGGTTTGTTGAATAAACCTCAGCTCACTTGTGGACATGGGTGAGGAAAAAACACAGTAATTAAAAATACACTTAAAACTGGGAATGTATTTTATTGGCCCCAAGTGCTGTCTCAAGCGCTCGAGCCCAAGTAATTCACCCCAGAAGGGCGGCTGGGACCCACCTGACACATCGAGGAACGTCCGCGCGCGTCCCGTCCCCGCAGCGCTGGAGGCCACGCACTCGTAAAAGCCCTCGTCGGACACGGACACCTGGGCAATGTCCCAGCTCATGCTGGATGATTCTCTGCAGGAGAAAAGGGCACTCACTGAATCCCTCAAGGAACCAAGAGCTACACCTGCTTGGTTTCTTGACTGCAGACACAGGAGAATTTCACAATCATTCAGAGGCAAGACAAACCCTTCGATGAATCAAGTTGGATGTCACTTTATGGATGATATTTTCTCATAAGATTTTGCAGAATGTCCCACTTGTACATCATAAAATAAAACTTTAACAAGTCAACAGTTGTCACACAATACCCAAAGGCAGTGTATTTGCTGTCATTCCCTCAGCTGCTTGTGCTCTGTTGTATTTACCACCTGAGAAGACACCTTGAAACCAGCAAGTTTCTGTGCAGAGCCAGTACATGGTACCAAACCCATGGCTCTTAGCAGCCAAGGCAACAAGGGCTCATCCTCCCACCTGAGCTTCCCAAACTCACAGGAATCCAGAGAACCACTGCAGGTTTTCTCTAGATCCCAGCAAGGCCAAGGCTGCTGGGCAGTGACACCATGTTGGTATCACATGCAATGTGAAAGCAAGAAGGGAATAAAAGTGTAGCTACATAGGCTGGTTACATGTGCTTCAAAACAAACATTCTCAGTTTCTCGTGATTCAAAACCACATTTTATAAACTCCTGGTGCTACAGACACACAGAGGACATCATAAATGAGCAAACCAGTGCTTCTGCAGTATCCCAGTGCTCCCCGTGGCCTGTTGCTATGGCACATAAACAAAACTGATAAGCACCAAAATATCTGTGAGAGCTTTGGCAAGTCATCGCCATATTACAGGAAAACACTTCATTAATGACCCCTTTGTTTGTCTGAATAGATTGATTTATCAGCCCTTAAAGGATACAGAAGGAACAAGAGACTTGGAATATGCATGGCAGTTCAATGCTGTAGCACCAGGAGACAGACAATCCAACCCCACGACAAATGAAAACAGTGTATGGTGACCTTAAATGGCTTCCTACTTGTTCCCTCTTACTTCACACTTACTCTAGACAATCTAATATCTCATGCATCAAATCTATAGCATTCCCCAGTGCAATGCTGGCACACGAACACGGCAGCAACTGCCAGCACCAAAGAATAAGGTGGTGTTTCTTCCAAACAACAAGTGAGAAACTCCTCTATTTCATGGAAAGTATGTTAAAAGTGAGGTTAGGCAATCCTGTTCTGCTTCCTTCTTGACTCCTGCTATACACCAGATGTCAAATGTGGAAGCCTTGAGAACAGAAGCACAAAGGGAAACGTGTCTGGGGGTGGAACAGCTCAGCAAAACAAAGACCTGTGGTGGGCTATTAAGAAAAAATTAAAAAATCAAACCGACGCTGGCAGCAAGGACTAACACACAGCTCAGAGCATCTGCTCCACACGTGGGCACTGGGTGAGGAGCTGTAACTGCACACAAGTCACAGCACGTGTCATGGGATAACTCAGCACCTTCCAGCACCACCATTACCTACCAAATTCATTTTACTGTACATGCAATCTGGTGATTGGGCTCTTTGTCTGGGCGTCTGGGGAACTACAGTCATTTGAACTCCAAAGCCCAGATGACCCTCTGGTTCTCAGTCACTGCAGAGAGCAAGGTGGTGCTCAGGTTGTACCTGACCTCACCTGGACACCCCCACCACCCCACTCGAGACCCAGCTGGGAACTCACCAGCAGTAGGCTGTGGCTCACAAGGAGAAATGAAACCTATAATTTCACTGTTTAGCACATGGTTTGGAGGGATATATTCTGCATGGTTTACTAGACTAGAGTAGCAACCACAAATATCAGTTCATTATGAGTGATTTTTTAAATTATCATGATTGTTATTTTGATTAACTACAGGAATTGCCTTTCTTGTCAGAATTTCACATCTTATTTTTGCGGATTCTAATCCCTGCAGGATTGGTGGGATCTGCTATTTCTAGTACAGAATGGATTGTAAAGACACTTTAGTGCTCCATTCCCACTGATTCCCCACTGGAATGAGGTGCTCAACTACTGCTCTTGACCTGCTATATCAGACTGGTCAAAAATGCACTGAGATATTAAGAAAAACCCAGATTTTCTTACTACACTACCACAGGATGCAGAAATGTAGAAAAACCAAGCTGTTACAATTTTACAAAAATTTCTTTTTCCTAACATATGTTACTCATTTAAAATTAGGAATTATTATTGAAGCTGATAGTACCTCTGGAACCAAAGTAAAAACAATATTTGAATTTCAAAGTGTCCTCCTCGTGAACCCCAAACCTGTAGTATTCTAAGGGTATTTTCACATAGACAACTGTCACAATAGAAATATGATATTCAACTTGTACACCACTTAGGTTTTGAAATAAATATTAAAACAGTTGAGTAAAGACATCGCAACACCAAAACAAAACTCATTCAATGCAGAGGAATACTAGAGCTCAAATCTGCAGGAACTACTAAGCTGGACAAACCCTGCCTGGAACTTCACTTAAAAATAAGAGGCAAACAAGCCAAGCTGAATTAGATCCTATTTTACTGTGACCAACACTATCTGGCTTGAGACATGTTTTGTTAAATTAACTTGGGTGATGTGTTCATTCATCTGCTCTGTAACAGGAAAAAGAAAAATGTGGCCGAATCAGCAGTGCTGGATGTGCAAAGAACAAGGAGAAGCGTGGGGTTTGATACCTAAGGAATGGAAAACATTACACAGCAGCCCAAGCAGGTGCTATGCTGGGGCTATGTCTCAGTGGCACCTCATTAAAACCCAAACCACACCAAGGCTGCAGCATTTCACACTGCCAGCAGTGCACAAGGGAGCTGCAGGATGTGGTCACTTGGGTAGGCTGTACCTGCTGGGGAATGCAGAGTTCAGTCTTCAGTCTGCTCCTGAGGTGCTTCGGGCTGCACAGGAGGCTGCTGACACTGTTTGCTAGCACACACTTCCCTTTTGGTTTTAATAAACAGAATTAAAAGGGGCACTTTATGAGTATTTTAACTAATTTACCTTATTTTAATTATTCTTCTCTCACCCTACACACAAAGAGCACACAGTTCTTTTTCTACGCAGAAATGGGAAGAGCCTTCTGGTACATCCCACATAAATTTTCCAAAGATTAAAGTTTCTAGGGCAGGTCATAGGACATAATTCTAGGGCATCCATGAAAGGCATTAAAAATCAAACAAATTAATGTATGCCCCATCATCTACATCACTGGGGCCAGAGTGAGGGATGTGTTTCATAAACAAAGCTAGTTACCAATTTTGCATAACTTGTAACAACATAAATTAAAACCATTTGCCTTCTAGACTTTTAGACCCAGTTTATCATCATTTCAGAGCACACATGTGCTGAGGGGAATTTTGGCCAGAACCTTATATATCCCATCACACATACAGAGTGTACACCCTCCTCAATATATCACATACAGATATATCTATATATAAATATTATCAATATTTCCATAAAATACAGCCTCTCTGATGAACAGCACCAAAAGTAACAGACTGGAAGTAGCAGGATGTAGGCAGCACATAGCAGTAAATAATAATAGAAATCATAAGCTATAAACAGGAAATAAAGCAGCATTGTGAATAAAGGTCACTACTTACCTGAAGAACTGATCCACTCCCAGTTTTACTCCATCTTTAGTAAAACGCTGAGTGAAAGGTATAAGGCTTTCAATGTGGCAAGGAACAGAGCCTGGCTGTAAATAATATCCTGGAGTCTTCATGGGCATTGTAACTTTGGGGGCATCTGAAGAAAGAAAACATTCCCCAGAAAGTATATTAACAGCTACTAACACACATCCTATCCTTTCCTTTTATTAAAAGGAAACTCCATTTCTGATAAAGCTCCACTTAGTAGGTATTGACCATCATGAACTGGAGAAGAACTTTGGAAGGAAACAGCACAGAAAGTACTTGCATAAGTTATAAAAGCATACAAGATCTCAATTTTAACTGATTCAGATGAGACAAATGCACAGTCAATTCTAGTTAAAGTCTCTTACCAGGAGTAATACTAGAAAACGAAACACTTGAAACTCTCTGAAAAAGATAACCATCCTTATCATAGCCTGTTATTTTAACAAAAAAAGCTTCATCTGGTGGAATGAAGTCAGAAATATTCCATAGCCCATAGGGCTTTCTTTCAGGATAGTATTTCACAGGCAAGGTCTTGAGGAGTTCCCCTGTAATACTCAGAAGTTCCAGTCGGTCTACTCTAGCTGGAAGCAGGATCCCTGTGGTATTCAGCAGCACAAAGGTAGGAATCCCTAGAAAAACAGAAACACGCTATTTTAAGTGCTAAAGAAAACAGATAATTAAAACATGAAAGACTAAATTCCATCTGCATGGCTCACTACCCCATGAATGCAGCATTCAGCTCCAGCTTTTACCTACCGAGTAGGGAAAGGCTAAATTGTGCTGAGCTGTGTTCTGCTTATTAGCTGTGAGGAGACCCAGCTGGGGAGAGTTTAAATTACTGATTTCCAACAGGTGTTTCTGAAATAGCAGCTTCTTTATTAACTCCTCACCATGCCCCAGAGCCAAGGCCTTTTTCTGAAGCTCCAAAAATAACAGAAACAGCACTGCAATTTTGAGGCACAGCTAAAAATACCTGTATTTATGTCACACAGATACAAAGCCCCCCCAGAAACAAACTCGCAGCATCCCCGGAGTTACCACAAAGCTCATCATAGAGCTCTACTCGATTTTGGGGCTCAGAAGCTATTTAGCATGGACTAAAGTAGAAACGAACCTTGCACTGGCCTGCTGTATGTTTTTTTAAAGTCTAAGGTGGGCTTCCTGGAGAAGCCAGCTCGGAAGTCGATGGTGCTGAGCCCCGTGATGCGCACAGAGTGCCTCCCGCTGCTCGAGGTCTGCAAAACAGCCAGCACACAGAATCAGCAGTGCAGGGACTGCACGGAGTGTGACCCAGCCACTGAGCTCAGGGACAGACTCCAGCATGGTTAACAGCAGCACACAGACGAGCCTCATGGCTAAAGTTCTACAGAAAAGCAACTTGAATAAAGCTTTGCTTTCACATCCTGGGCGCTACAATTGTCATGTCAGCAAAGAGAGCCAGTTTGTCCTGGAAGTAAATCACAGCACCAATAAATCAATAACTCCTTGCCACGTGCTAGTGCCTGCAAAGGCAGTGATTGGGAAGTTAGGACCTTACCGTTACAAATTCTACTCGAAAATGGTGAGTGAATCAGAACTCAACAGAAAAATTTATGCATTAAAGGTGCTTCTCTTCCCAGCCAAAGCAGAGGGTGCACAGGTACCTCTCCCCTCTGGTCTGTACCCTTGTACCCCTACCTTGTCATTCTGCTTCAACCAGCAAAAAACAAAGCAGAACCACCCCTGCCCATCCATCACCCTTGAACAGCCTGAGCTTGAGATTCTGGAGAGTACAGCTGCTTTGGTCTTTCATCTTAAAGAAGATAAATCAAAGTAATTATAAGTTACTTCCTATGTTTCTATGCAGAGAAAGAAAGGTCAACTGCTACTTGCCAAAGGTGCACAGGAACCCATGGCTTTTCCTCCTCACCTACCTCCACACCCTTCCGGTGTCTGGAAGGTTCCACTGAGCTTTCCCTGGAGTTTTACCTGATCCATTCTCAAATTCCTGCAGCTCTCTGGAAGAGAGGTTACTCCAGAGCAACCCCTCTGCCACCACTGCATGCGAGTATCAAATTAAACAGTTGTTTCTTACAACTAACAGCCTTGGGACAGGCATTAGACACCATGACAAATTGATGTCTATCTGATTAAAACAACGTATTTCCTTCTATTTGGTTAACCTTTCACTCCAGAAATAGCACCACTAAAGCCTTTTTTATATAAGCCAGCTGTTAACAATACAAAGAAATATTTAATTGTGCCAAACAACTCAAGGTATCAAGCGTTAATTGCCAGTTAAAATTTCATTAGACAAACTCAGTGATAAAGTTCTGTTTTCATAGCTTGGTGCATCTGTATAAGGAGCTTATGGTGTGAATAAAATTTTCACAAAGCTTAAGTCTTAAAATCTTTGTGTTAAATAAACCAAGCCAGGGACTAAAGCCAAGTAAACAATCCACAGAAAAATATATTGGGAAATCATTTCTCTTTATGAATTACTCAGACCTTTGGATATTTGTGAGTTTTAAGGCCAAAATAACCTTATAAAATTTTACCATTTCCTAATATAAATAAACACATCTCTCACTGTCGTGTCTAGGAGCTAGGGGTCTCTAGGCAAACACCAGGAATTAGTTTTATTACACAGGACTGCTTTCCAATTGTTATCTTTAGGTCTCTTCTCATTATTTGTAGTTGAACTTGGATTACAGAGACTGTACATTAGTGTTTCCCCTCCCAGGCTGGATGAGTATCATCAAAAGAGCAAATACAGATTTGTGACAGATGCTTTCCAGTCTTGCAAACATCATCAAAAACTTGCCCAAAATACAGGTATCATGAAGAAATGCATGACCTGGCTTGCTCATAAAAGTTGGATTAAAATATTTCAACTACATATTCAAGAGATGTTCTTCATTTTTTTTTAACCCAAAATACGTCAATTTGAATGTTTTATTCATGCTCTCCTTAGAGCTTAGAAAAAAAACCAAAAAACCCTCCCAACCCCTAAAAAACTCCCAGGCCCTGCCTGCAGGAGCAGCCTGATGGCTTGGCAGAGCTGCTGTCCTGCTGCCAGGAGTGCATGGCACCAGTGGCAGCCTGGGCACGAGGGGACTGCTGGCTTTGCAGGTGTGCCACCCCCAGCCTGGGACTCCTCCCCAGCAGTTCCTGCAGCCCAGCACTCGGGTGCTGGCACACACCAGTGGCTCAGCTCACATCATCACACAGCCAGGAGCACACAGGGCTCTTCCTGCACCGTCCCTCTGGGCTGCAGGGCACTACATGTTTGCTGCACTGATCCCTCACCCTAAAAGTCTCCAACAAGTGACAGAAATTAATCCTAAGGCACTGACTGTAGGAAAAGGTCTCAGGACCCAGTGTGGCTCATGTTACCATGTCCAGCAGGACCCAAACCTTTTTCATTTTTAACAGCCCACCAGGTTGTCTCTGTACTTTTGGTCATAGAATCATGTAACTGGAAGGAACCTTAAAAGGTCACCCAGTGCCACCCCCTGCCATGAGCAGGGACACCTTCCACTAGCCCAGGTTGCTCCAAGCCCTGTCCAACCTGGCCTTGGACACTTGCAGGGATCCAGAGGCAGCCACAGCTTCTCTTGGGCACCCTGTGCCAGGGCCTCCCCACCCTCACAGGGAACAATTCCTTCCCAATAGCCCATCCAGCCCTGCCCTCTGGCAGTTTAAAACCTTTCCCTCTTGTCCCATCTCTATCTGCCCATATAGAAAGTCCCTGTCCCTCTGTTTGATAAGCCCCCAGTCCTAGACAGACATTCAAACAATTCTCCCCAGAGCTGCTGAGCTCAACATGCTTTTGTAGCTGCAGTTCTGCAGCAGGATCAAGAGCTTCCCCCAGGGCTGTGTGTGAATTAATGATCCTTTTCAAAGCACCTCTGTGCTTAGGGCAGGGACAATGCACAGCAGGATCCATTCAGCACTGCCTATAAAGTGCCTCACCCGGGTGCCTTCCCCTCCAAAAACGACTGTAGAGTATTTACACCGCTACAATAGAACAGTTCAGTCAGAAGGGATCTACACCAGTAGGCTTGTTTCCACATCTCGTTAGGAAAGCTGGGATCATGCAGCTTTACCTACATGAAGAGGTATACAACAATGTTAAAGACAAGATCACAGGACATTTACTGTAACACAGTAAAACAGCTGTGAGTATCTATGATAAATAACATAGTAAGTCATTATACAACCCCCTTATATGTTACAGGACAATCATACGTGAGTTCTGCAATAACTTTACCTTGATTGTCCATGTTCCAGGCTCTGGATCTTTGACATTTACTACCTTTGCAGAGTTCTGGATATTTAGCAATTCATTCAGTCCTGATCCCTTACTGAGCTGCTTGCCTGAAAAAACAGAAACAGGAAGTAAATACGGGATGGAGTAAACACAGTATTGCTTAAAAAAAACCAGTGAGTAAATACAGTATTGTTGCTTTGTACCAATGTATTTCTGATACTTGACTTACTCACTACTTAGCAGTCAATGACATTTACAACAGTCAAAATTCCCTATAATTCTTTGACAGAATACTGAAAATTTTCATTTATATGTGGGTGGTTGTGTGCAGGAATTGGGTCTCTGGAGAGGGATTTTGCTCCCTCAAGGCTGACCCTGAAGAACCATCAGCCCTAAAACTCAGCTGGCTCTTTCACAGCACTAAAGGGAAAGAGGAAGTGGAGACTGGGATGTCCCAGTGCCCATTGAAAATGGGATATGCCTTGAGTAATTTCAGTGAAACCCCATGGATTTAGATGCATGGAGCTGATCTATGAGAAAGGCAAACAGAGGTGGGGTCACAGCTTCAGCAAAGCCTGACACTTGCACCCAGGACTGTGTGTTGTCATGGCTGGAACACAGACACTGAGCAAATCTCTTTCCTGTAAACAAGAATGCCTCAGTGCAGGACAGACCAGACCACATTGCAGGGAACCCATCCTGGGCATAAAATATTTCCAAGATACTAAAACTTAAGCTACATCCTTAGGCAAAAGGCATTCAGAGAATACAAAATATGATTTGAATTTATTTCTGGAGTGCTGTTCCAAATTCCTAAGGCATCAACATAGTAACAAACAACAGATTTGTTCAAAATAGCTTCAATTACAAATTAGCTCCAAACCTGTCACTGCATTTCCCATCACACACTGCTCAGTTAGAGATGGGCAGGGGAGACAGGTTTGGTTCTGAATGTTCTCACAGTTCAAAAAAGCCAGACTATGGCTGAACTTTCCTCACATAAAACCTCACCATCATGTACAACCCTTAAATGATGGTTCAGGGAATACATGAAGAGGTGAAAGGCAAAAGTGTCCAGGAATTCGGAATGCAAGGACAAATAAAGATGGAGGTGAGATGAAGTGGACAGAATAAGGAAGTTTTCCAGTTTCCTCCAAGTAAAAAAAACCCACAGAATATTGGGGAAAAAATGAAATATCAGAAGGGATTTTTCCTTCCCATTTTTCACTATCACAAAAGAAAGTTTAAAGTACTTCACCTAAAGGATTATGAATCTCAATTGCTGGTGAAGGACCGCTCAAGGACACTGTAACTTCCTTCAGACTGGGATCAAAAGGGATCTGCCAAGTATTTACAGCCATGGACAGATGGTCTGTAGACAAGAGATGCACTTTGGAGGCTTGAACTGCTTCTTCAACCCATTTTAACACCTAGAAGAGAAAAGAACAGTTGTTACTACACTGTCAGCAGTACTGGCTGTTGAAATAGTTTCTGCTGAAATGCTTGTCTTTACTGTCTTGTAGAGATTCCACATTAATTTATTTTTTAAATGTGAATACTTAAAGGAAATGCAACTTTACCAGAAGATACTGGCAAAGCCATGGTGAGCATGGTGTTTAAAGGAGTACACTGGCACACCTGGATACATCTCTCAGCAACCACAGGTCCTTTAAAAAGGAATTAGGGATACAAACCTGTGGACATTTCTAGTCATCAATTTTTAGTTGCATGAAGCAACAAGGAAAATTTCCTTATCCAGATATACTGAGTAATTGCTATCTATGGACTTTTCCAGGTTTTTTTTTCCCCTAAAGCACCTAATACAAATTACTGTTAGGCACAGCACCGAGGTGGGACTAGAGGGGAACATGGCTTTGGAAGGTATGTCCCTGCAGGACACGGAGGCTCCCACACCAGGGACAGGACAGCAGCCCACGGGAGAGACCACAGTGAAGGAGAGGAAGGGTGTGAGAAGGAAGAGCAGCCAAGAGAAACCCTTGTGTACTGCCCACAACCCCATTCCTGGTGGCACTGGGGAAGGGAGGAAGAATTGGGAGCGAAGTTGAGTTGGGCAAGTGGAGGCAAAGGTGTTCCTACTTGTCTTTGCTTCCCACTGCCTGAAGGAATAATTAAATATCTATTTTAATTGGCAACAAAATAATTTTTCCTTAAGTCAACTTTGTCTTGCCCTCAACAACAACTGGTGATTTCCCTGTCTTATCTCAACCCAGAAGCTCCCTCAACCCTCCTCTGCAAGGGGTGAGTGAGTGGCTGAAAGGGAGCTCAACAGTCAGCCAAGGGAAACCCACCACAACCAACCCAACCTCCCCAGAAACACACCTGGTTTGTCAAACTAAATGATTTTGCATCACCTCTGTACGTCACAGAGCTGCAGCATATTGTTTAAATCCTACTGAAATAATATTGGGGTTGTATAACAATGTGAGTGTGAGTCACAGTAATACTGAACCGTGATTTTAAGTTGCAGTTGACCACGGTGGCATTGAGAAACAACTTGTAAAGGAGAACCATCTTTCGATTATGTCAGTTCAAGACTTGGAAACCAACAATAAACTAACCTGGATGTGTTACCCATCAGTACTGGGGGTCTCTGGGGCAAGTCCTTCAACCTAGGACCCAATTCAACACGCTGCCCAAAAGAACCTCATTCCCCTGGTTTATTGAGCATAACTTACTTTACTTTATCTTTTACTTATCCATTAAAAAATGGAAATATGCCATAGGTTTGTGTGTGAGATGACTTTGTGATAGAAACTAGATTCCAGCCTCCTGTACAAGTGTACTTGTTCTCACATGTTACAGTATTAATGCCCAGCAACCTCTGTGCAAAGGTGAAATAAGTTTAAATAAGTGAAGGGCATCATTGAAAACACATTTGAAATGGTGGGGGCAGGTTTTCATCAATGATTCTCCCTCCACTCTAAGGAATGTCCCACCTGAGTCGTGCTGAGTGCTCCCAGCACAGGGTGAGACAGCACTGACCAGGCGTCCCCTCACCAAGGGTGTGCACGAGCGAGGTGCTTGGGTGTGTTTGCAAAAGAACATACCCAAAAAAATCACAATAAAATTGCCTGTGCTGCTCAAAGCCCTGCAGTAACGTGGCCCAAGAGAGAACTGGGGTTTGTGCAACAGCTGGTGACACCAGCTAGGGAGCAACTTGTGTTTGCTTTAGACAAGCCTGGAACAGGAATCACAAGGCTTCAAAAAGATCCAACTCATTTAAGTTCTGCTTTACAAATAATACATCTGGGTCCAAATATGCTTCCAAAGAAATTTCAATGTTCTACTCAGAGTGAGATGAGCACGACACTTTTTCATATGAGGTATATGGCAAAGTTCCCATTTAATTCCACGATCTCACCTCCACAGGTAAGTTTTTTAATGGATTGTAAAATTCAATGAACCCATATGAACGTCAGTTTCTGAGAGTTTTTCAAGATCAAAACTGAAAATGGAAGGCAACAGAATGACCCAGCTGTCTGCAGTCTGGCAGCAGCTTGCTTGTGTAAGTTCAATAGGCGATTCTGGGAGATCCATTTCCCAACCCTGTCATTCCAAAGAGGTTTGCAATACTGCTGTTAACACCGGTTTGGAAGTAGGTTTTTTCTCCTCTGGGACCTCTACAGAAAGCCCCCAAAACAACAGCAGCTTTTGTTGTTCTGCCAAAATGTGACGTGATGAATATTATTAGAGGGGGAAGGGCAAATACAGCAATGATTTATAACATTTCCCCAGAAAATTTGCTCTTGCAACCTGCCCTGCTGTCAGGTCATTTCTTGGAATGCATACTGAAACCTGGAAAATCTGTGGAGCATGGTCTCTATTCCCATTTGTTTATTCTGGGACTCAAGAATATTTCTCGAGCAGTCAAAGCAACAGGATTTCATGTTAACTGTTTCATTGCTTAAGTAAATTTAGGTTCATACTTACACCCGAAGAGGAAAAATATTCTAATAATATTTTAAATGCACATCAAAAAACATAACTGAGACAGTGCATGAGAAAATAATACTATAAAAATAAAACATAAATTATATATGTAACTATAACAGGTATGAAAACCACACAACTGAAAAGTTTTAGTGCTGGATCTCAAGCTCTTCAAAGTTAGGAACCACAAGAACTAAGCCTGCCTGCTTTCAACTGCCTTTCAAAAGCCTTTCTGCAGTTGCTTTATGACAGACCTTAGGTACATGATCATGGTTTATTTTTTCCAGAGACTCCAAATTCCATAGAAAACAGAGAAAGACCAGCTGTAACTATTTGTTTTTCCCTGCTTTGTTTGGCACTCACTGTACATTATGTATCTTCAGAATAGAAGCATTCAGCTGCCTCTCCCATGAAACCACTCCTCCTTTTTCTATGAAAATGGATAATGCCTGCTTGGCACGAGGGAGAACAGAAGGCAAGAAACAGGGATATGCAAGAAACCTTCATTCTAAACTGTAATTTTGAACTTTTGACTTTGTCACCTGCATTGAAAAGCAGTGGAGGGGCCTTTTACATCTTTAACTGAGTGAAACAAGATTTCAAATTGCTTCCTCTGCAGCATCATCCAAACACACGCTGGTCACACACAGCAGGGACCTGTAACACCAACCTGAGCTGTGCTGGTGTAACCCTTGGGTTGCCATCCCCCGGGAGGACTAAGAGCCAGCAGAAATGGGATGTTCTCCAGTGGGTTTTAAGGACCTCTGTTCACAGCAGAGCACTCATGAATGAACACCACCAGACCCATTCCCTGTGATCCTACAGATGGTAACCTTCAGCACCTTCCCTACAACAACGACCCCTTTTGCACCATCCCTTCCAAATGTTCTGTCACCAGTCTTGTCTTCAATCCCCCCTCAATCTCGTCTCATCCACAGCATCCCTTTCATTCACGGGCTTCTCACCCAATTCCAAACTCTCTTTTTTTTCCCCATATAGGTTCATCCAGCTTTCAAGTCACTCAACAACACCCCCTTCTTCCATCAAAGTCAAAGCTGTGCCTCCACGTCGTTCTCACCTCTCCTCCCATCAATGTTCTGTATATGGAAGATCCATTTCTACTTATTTTAAAAATCAGGAAGAAAGATGCATTTTTAAGGAGTCTAAGGATAATTCTCCCTTCTTACAGAAAGGTCAGAATAAGAAAAATTAGGCGCTCCAACACCAAAAGAAATGGAAAAAGACCACTCACCAGCTCAGTCCTTGTGAACTCCCACCTCTATCCATACTGATCAGTCCACTTCATCAGACACAGGAATGACTCATTTTTGCCACAAACAATCAAAATTATCTGGAGACATAACCTGAACTGCCAATGACTAATAAATCTCCACTATTTTCCACAGCACCACATTCACACTCTGCTGATCATCACAGTTCATCTCAAAACCTGCTCGGGCATCAGTACAAACCTGTGGGCATCACAACCATTTAGAGGAATTTCCTTACAGTAGAATAATTAGGTGTGGTGCAATGTAACTTCAGTTCAAGTCAAAATTAGTACCTTCTGGAAATTGGACACAGTTACAAAAATAGAGAATCTGCTCCTAACAGGGAATTTAACTCATGTTTGATGCATATTCTTGATGCTGTGAGAATAGAACCTGAGGGAACAGCTGGAGCTGGGTCAGGGCAGGGTCAGGCTGGAGATCAGGGAAAGGTTCTTCCCCCAGAGGGTGCTGGGCACTGCCCAGGCTCCCCAGGGAATGGGCACGGCCCCGAGGCTACCAGAGCTCCAGGAGTGTTTGGACAATGCTCTCAGGGACAGGCTGGGATTGTTGGTGTGGCTGGGCAGGGCCAGGGGTTGGACTCAATCCTTGCAGCTCCCCGCCAGCTCAGGCTTTTCCATGATTCTGTGATTCATTTAAATTTCAAGCAATTATTGCAAATTAAGCCCTGAGTCTACAAACGCAACCAGAGAAATCTCACCCTAAAGAAACACTTTTCAAAACCAGGACTTCAGTGCTTTGATAAAGCACTTTGATAAAGGCTTTCCAAGACACTGGGGACAAAGTTTCAGAATATTATGATCCTATAATGGTTTGTGTTGGAAGGGACATTAAAACCCATCTTGTCTCACCCCCCTGCCATAGGCAGGAGCACTTTCCACTAGTCCAGGATGTTCAGAGCCCCAACATAGGCCTTGAACACTCCCAGGGATGGGGCCCTGATACTCTAACTAGATAAATATTCTCATTTATCTAATGCACAGAAATCACAGTGAGTTTGTAAAAATAGGACCTTCATCCCAGCCTCTTAGATGAGCTACCTTCAGCAGGTAAGTGGAGATACTTACGTATTTCATGCTTTGCTGGACTGAACCCAACACAACTTTGTCAATCACCACTAATTTTGCGCAAGTTAACTGTAGCATTTGAAATCAGAAGATGTTTTTCGTAAGTAAAAAAAAGGCACTAAGCTTTCATAGTCTTCCCAGTACACAAGCATTGGATGTGTATCAAGTACTGTTTTGCTGTGTTTCCTTGTATCTATCTTAGAATATTGCTTCATTCTGCACTTAATGCTCAAAGGGCAAGAACAAGAGGAATAGTTTGAAACTTTATACACTAAAAATAGCTTTGTTTAGGTTTTTGGGGGGTAGGATAATCAAAATATTTTAACAAAACAAGCCATTGGTTTGGCAGGGTACTAAGCAGGGACTTTGTAGCTGTTCCCTAATCCCCAATCCAGCACTGGCTGTCTCTGGGCCCACAACGGTGAGTGTGCTTCAGCATTTATAAACTGCATTCTTTACACATCATCGACTCCTCAGAGAAAAAGGAGGGCAAGTGTGATGGTTTGATTGCTGCTGAATCCTGCCTGAGGGCTATCCCATAAACAGCTGATCAGATCTCCGTGAGATGTCCTGTTTGTTTGCATCCACCCACTGGTGGATGTGCTTCTTGGAATCAATGCTGATCCAGAACTGAAACCACAGAGAAGGTTTTACTGGGGATGGCAGCAATTTGGTCAACTCAGTTTTACAGTCACTTGGCCCAGACACAGATTTATGTAAGGTCAATAATCACTAAAATTGCAGTCTTTTGGGTTTGGCTTTAACACAAATTGTTCAGCAGTTATTGTGGAAGACTTCTGACAGTGATTTAGGGTTTGGTTTTTTTCCACCTTAGGCAATCTCTTACACTGCTTAAGCATCTCTTTCCAGTGGCCACACTGGAGGGTTTTTTCCCCTCTCAAAAAAACCCTGCATAAATATCACCTACTGATTTCACCCTCTGCTCTTGTGCAGAGGTGAGGCCCTGGTACAGGTTGACCAGAGAAGCTGTGGCTGCCCCTGGATCCCTGGAAGTGTCCAAGGCCAGGTTGGATGGGGCTTGGAGCAACCTGGGATAGTGGAAGGTGTCCCTGCCCATGGCAGGGGTGGGGAATAAGATGATCTTCAAGATATCTTGCAACCCAGGAGTCATTTTATGACTCTACAATTTTATGATTATTTACTCAAAAGTAATGTTGAAATGAAGCTGGAAGGGAGTGAAAGCAGCTACTGAAACCCCCTGCTTAAAACCTTACCCAAAATTCCAAGACAGTCTATCCTTTCTGGCAGAAGCTGGCATTCTGAGAAACAGGGAAGTGCCAAGTTCAGAAAGCAGCAGCAGGCAGCCAGGAAAGCAGCTTGTGCCAGCTCCACTCCAGAACACAGTGCTGTCTAGAACCTACAAATGGTTTTATCTGCTCACTTCTGCGTCCCAAAAGCAGAAGAAAACAAAATCACAACAATCAAACCAAAACTTTATCCTAAAACTCCAGTCCTGGCAAAGAGCATTCCCCACTGGCAGTATCAGAGGGTCGCAGAATGGGTTGGGTTGGGTTGGAAGGGCCCTTAAAGACCATCTCGTTTCATGATGATCCCTTCTGTACAAATGGATTTCATGGAGTGTCACAGAGAAGTTTTACCCTTCACACATAATAGCAAAATGCAGGCCAGGATCTGCACAGAACAAACAGGTAACTTCTCTTCCTCCAAATTTTAACCCAACTTTTGGAGGATAAATCTTCTGGGAAGTTTCTCCTTTTGATCCCCTTCGCATCACTGGCAATAGCTTCTATCATTCCCAATGAGAACTTCAATTTTTCTAAGCAACAGCTGTAGAAAAATGCAATTTGTCTCCAACATTTATCATTGTCCAAATTTTAGGACAGACAGAAGAATAAACAAGCTAGAGTAAATTTTTATTAAAAAACCTCAGCTAGTTATTGGCTATACTGGGGATTCAAAGGGGAATGTTTACAACATTTATAAACAACTCCAGCTCTCCAGATAAATACCATGTGATTTCACCTCTCTCCAAACTGTTTTCTCACGCACTCCTGAAGTTTCATTTCTGTCTGAGACGCACCCAAAGGAAACATTCATGGGTGTGGGTCAGGAACCACAGCTACCAGGAGGGCAGCAGAGGTGGCTAAAGTATTGCAGTGATAACCTCAATTAAAAAGTTACTTCTGTGACTCTGTGAACAATGGAAACCTTAGAGTTCACACTATCTATCCTGTGTGGGGAACATTTTTGTCCAGGCTAAGTAGCAGCTCACCAAATGCTCATTTAAAGCTGATACTGTGCTCTTGTTCTGAGCAGAAAAGCCACTGGGCTATGCAGAGCCCAGAAGTGCTCCTTTTTTTTAAAAGTTCTTCTCCTGGAAGCCTTCTGGCACAGGCAGAGGGAAGTTGGGGAGGTTCTGGTGAGATGTGGCCCTTCACACTTCCCTAATGTCAACAAAAGTCACAGAATTGCATCCTGATACAGAAAATGGAGAAAGGAAGGAAGGGAAAGGTGGAACAGAGTCCACATACTAAAAGCAGAACATTTAGAAGTTCCCCTTCTGCTCCCTAACCCACCATCAGGTCCCTTTAAAGATTTAGAGTATAACTCTTGCCTTGTTTTCTTTATCTATTGCAAAACTCAAGCAAAGTTACCTCATTAACTTGATTTTTGTCCAAGTGAAAAACTTGACCAGAACTTGTTGAGGCAATTTCTTCATAGACCTTGTAACCGATATGATCCCTGTCATCACAGTCTCCAGTCAGCACAAATACCACCTGGATTAAAGAAAAATCAGTAAATCATTGGACACATGGTGCACAGGTGAGGAAAGCATTGCCAAGGCAGCATTAAGGCAAGATAACAGAAGAATGTGTCACTTGGGATGGGTTTGTTACTTTGCATGGATAGAGTCATTGCACTCAGTACTGATGGAAAAAGCAAAGCAGAAAAGGAACAGACAAAAATCCCTTTAAAAATCAATCAGCCCTGTTATTCACACAATACTTCTTTTAGAACAACATAAAAAAAATCCACATAAGTGATAAGCTGGCCAAAAAGACATACACTGGTAGAAGACTCAGTTGCATTATTTAATTCACAATAATAAAAGGAAAATTCCACTAAGTTTTTCCTTAACCAGATCAGTTAACTCCATAAAAAAATTTTTAAATCCTTAGAATGCAGTATTATGGTCCCTTCTGTAAAAAGACTTCACTGAGTGTCACACAGGAGAATTCTATCCTTTGTCACTGAGAAAACAGAGTATTAAACACACAACCCAGCTGGGAACGCAAATCCCCTCGGTACCTGTGACTGTTTCTGTTGGATGAGTTGAAGCACTTCATGGGTCAGTCTGTAATCCTTGGATCGGGCATCAGTAAATACATAGATGAAAGAGCCAGGCAGGGAAATTTCCAGAGCAATCTTTATTGCCCCAATGCTCATCTCTGGACAGTCTCCACCACCCTGTTCACAAGCAGAAATAAAACATAACTTTTTTTGTTTTTAAGGAAAAAAAACATACCAAATAAGTTACTTTCTTTTGGGACCTTCAAGACAGATGCTTCCTGAACCTCTGATCATTTATTCACCTTTTCCACTCTAAGGATTTTATGGTTTCTGCAGAGTGCTGTCACACACTCACAAGCAGCAACTGCAAAAATTCCAAAGGGAAAATAAAGTCAAAGGAAGAGCCCAGATGTTGGCTGGTGTCACACTCACTCTTATCCATGCTGTGCTCAGCTCCAGCTCTTGTGACAGCCCCGTTTCCCACACTCACACGCTCCCTTCCTGGCTGACAACTCCCCTGCTCTGGTAGCACACAGCAGTCACAGGAGGTCAGGGGCACAGACAGATGGGAAATGATCCCAGGCAGGCAGTGCCAAGCTCCAGGAGCACCTCTGGACACCAGAGCAGCAAGAACCTGCCCTGGACTCCACCCTGGGACAGGGAGCTCAGCAGAGGGCACAGGTGCTGTGCTCCCACAGCTCTGCACTGCAGCGGCTGCGGAGCCGGAGGTTTTTCAGACCATGCGTTCAATCAAAATGCTTCCAACTATGACTTTATCTTTGTAGGAAAGGATTAGTTTCTCTCCCTAAATTAAGAATTTGAGAGAAATACTGTTTAAATAAAAGCTCACTAACTTACATAAAAAATAACTTGGCATATTGAAGACGGAACTTTCCAAAGAGCTGATACAAACTGTAAAACCTGCCCTGTCATCTACAACAGATCTCTGCACATTCAATATTAAATACAAAATTGATTTCTATTATTTTTACAATCAACATGCCTTCACATATATATATACAAATCTACACATGCTGAGAAAGAAGAAGGCAAAAAGAGAGCAGTCCTTCATACTTAAGAATTATGTTTGTCCTCAGTGAAATGTTCATGTTGGGAACAAATTTAATCTATCAGCATCCTTAATCCAATTTCAAAGCAAGAATATCAATATTCTCATCTATGCTAAAGAAAAGCACATGGTCACCGTTCTTTCTGTAAGTCATATAAGAACCATTGTTCTTTTCCAAAGTCAGTTCTCCTAAATGTAGCCTTACTTTTATGGGTTTTAAAAGCAAGCGGTAGACTCCAGACAGCCTGAAATTCAAGAGAGAACTCTCCAAGAAGATTTTTGATACACATCAGAACTTTATCTTGGCAATGCCTATACAGTCCAATGGGACCTATCAGTATATCCAAGTTCTCTCAGCAGAGGACTCTTCCACATAAAGCTTTAATTTGTGGGCAAAGTCAAAATAATAGCTAATTTCTGCTGACACCTACTTGGAACAGGAAAATTTCTATTCCCACTTCAAGTCTACTTGATTATCATCTCATAATATTCTATATGGCAGCATCTGTTTTCTGCATAGAACATGAAAAGCACTACTGAGCTAAATGGTTGTTCTGAGAACAAGTACGGACTTTTTTGTTCCCATAATGTAGAATAATACTCTTAAAAGGCAGCTGGTAGAACAACAAAACATCATCATCATGGAATGGTTTGGACTGGAAGGACCTTAAAGCCCATCCAGTGCCACCCCCTGCCATGGGCAGGGACACCTTCCACTATCCCAGGTTGCTCCGAGCCCCATCCAACCTGGCCTCGGACACTTCCAGGGATCCAGGGGCAGCCACAGCTTCTCTGGGCACCCTGTGCCAGGGCCTCCCCACCCTCACAGGCAGAATTGCTTCCTAACATTTAACATTTAGTATTGCCTTTACTTAAAGAAAAAAAGCAGAAAAATTTCCATTCAGTATTTCCTGCCTTCCTCTCCAAATTGAAATTAAATACAACAACCTCGTGAAGCTTTCGGGAAAAGCTGAGGTGAGTCAAGCTCAGTTTGAACAGGCCCACAGAAACACACAAAAAATCTGCTTAAGCAAAAAAAAAAAGAAGACATTAAGGAGCCATTGCTGCCCAAGTCCACGTTCTTATCACGCTGTCCATAAGAACGATTCACAGCTAATTACAGATGGAATATAGGAGATACCTCCTAAGCTGATCCTGTACCCAAGGAATATGTCCTTTATCACTCTGAATGTAAAAAGAACAGGGCCCAGCTTCTGCAGTGAAATATACACAGTCCAATTTTTACCTGCTGTCAAATGCCAGCCAAGAGATCCTCCAACTATTCTGTGACATGAATGGAAAACAAGAGCTGGGCTTACCCGGATGTTCAGGGAGGACAAGTTGAGCATATTTTGATATCATATGTTTTATACATAAGATACCTTGAAATAATTTATCTTCACCTTAATCTTAGCTTTGTTCATTAATGAGAATATTTGGTCCATGCCTGTTCTCAAAATGAATCCAGCTTAAAAGTTCCTCTACCTCCACAAAATTCACTCTTGCATCTTTTCTCAGTCTTTTTGGAAAAATACTGGTAACAAACCTGTAGAAAGTGTTCATGTTTTCTCTACTGCAAGATGACCTATCAGTCCTGTTCTAATCATTTTTTAATCTCTATTTTGGCCCTTCACCGATACAATGGATGAATGCAAGTCAGTGTCAGCCTTCATATAGCAGAATGAGCACATTTTGAAAGTAATTATGAAATATGCAATCAGCCAGCATTAAAGAAAGAAATCTAAAATTCATTAGACAGAAACTTTTAAACAACTTGATTAGAAATGAAGAGTTTGAAATTCCCAAAAGCTTCACCTAAATCATCCACCTTTTAGAAACAGCTGCAATTACTGTCCAGTGTAACTACTGAGGAAACAAAACATGAAAACTGGATGGAGTTTTGAAGCTTAAATTTCCCCAGGAAGGAGAAAACTGCAACAGCTATTGTTTTCTCTTGATTTCAAACCTTCTGCCAACTTTTAAAGTAATCTTCAAGCAATCTGTTCTTACAGGGATTACACCATGTGCCAGTTTCTGAGGGAGAGCCTGTCTGGCACTACTGACTCCAGCAAGGTTCACCGCAGGTCAGAAGCATTTTCCTTGGTTAAAGATAAGACAATAACAACATATGTTCTGTCAGTAAGGATAACTCCATTCCCATACTACCCCCTTTCTTTCTACCACCCGAGGAAACGGCTGGAGCTGTGTCAGGGAGGGTCAGGCTGGAGATCAGGGAAAGGTTCTTCCCCCAGAGGGTGCTGGGCACTGCCCCGGCTCCCCAGGGAATGGGCACAGCCCCAAGGCTGCCAGAGCTCCCAGGGATGCCCAGGGTGGGATTGTTGGGGTGTCTATGCAGGGCCAGGGGTTGGACTGGATGCTCCTGTGGGTCCCTTCCAGCTCAGGATATTCTGTGATTCTAAGAAGCCTTTGTATCACTAAGTGCCAAGTAATGCACCACAGGGAAGGCAGTACCTATCGAAAACCTGATGGGTCTTACAGTCCTCTTGTGTGAATGGTGTTCATGGAATATAATTTCCAGAATACAGTAAAAGTCCATAAAAGTGTCTGTGGACAAGTGGCAGAACTAATGAAAATGCCAACTAAATGTTAGCATTACCTAACTATTCCTTCTTGTGTTATCGAACCGTGTCTCCACATGATGATGTAAACTAAGACAAAGGAATGAATCATAATCCTAAATTAGAATGAACAGGAAGATGACAGTTTGTGCAGGAAAAATGACAGAGGTAAGTGATCAATCCATGAATGCTTGCAGCAGGAATAGCAGCACAAGAGGAAGATTAGCATGAGGAAAAGGTCTTTGCTAGAACCACATAAGAAACAAGTTACTCACCTGAACATAAAGTTCCCTAAGTTCAAATTGAAATTTCTTGGGATCTGTGGTTATTGTCACTGGACCAATTTCTAGAATGAAACATGAAGAAAACAGAGTTATCAAAAGACATATGGTAGTAAAAAAATGAAACTAAAAGCATTGAACAGAAAGAAATAGTAGGGAATTATATCCCCAGTACTGAAACCTACGATTTCAAATCTGGGAACTTTAATATCATTCCAGTATTACCAACTTCTATGTGTCTTAAACATTTATAGGCACATAAAGCCTTTCATCTTTGATTTTGATCAAACATTTAGTTGTTCTTAGTAATAAAAAAGGAACAAAAATTCCCAGAACAAATGTTGCTGGACCAAGAAATAAGGTATTTTTCCAGAAAGAGGCTCTTCTGACTGGAGAAAAAGAGGCTTTGGGAAAACCTTATAGCAGCCTTCCAGTGCCTAAAGATGCTCCAAGAGAGTTGGAGAGGGACTTTGGACAAGGGCCTGGAGAGACAGGACAAGGGGGACAGGACAGCTTCAAACTTAAAGAGATCAGATATTGGGGAAGCAATTCTTCCCTGTGAGGGTGGGGAGGCCCTGGCACAGGGTGCCCAGAGCAGCTGTGGCTGCCCCTGGATCCCTGGAAGTGTCCAAGGCCAGGCTGGACAGAGCTTGGAGCAGCCTGGGGTAGTGGAAGGTGTCCCTGCCCATGGCAGGGGTGGGACTTGATGGGCTTTAAGGTCCCTTCCAACCCAAAGCATTCCACGATTCTGTGATTCTAGGTAAACATGAAGAGGCCTCTCTGGCCAGAACACACATATGTGGCTTTGCAATTTTACTCATGCAAAAAAAAAGAAAGAAAAAAGATATGTGCCAGAACTCTTCCCTGAAAAAAAAAGCCGTACCTCTGGAAAAATCCCAGTGTGAGCCCTATCCCCAGTCCCAGCACATCTAGCAGGAGCTGCCAGAAAGAACCAAAGCAGAAACAACTTTATTCATGGCATTTGCCATGTCTTTGTCTATTGAGGAAGGGCAGGATGTCCAAGTGAAGTTGCCTGGGGTATGTAACAGCAGCACATATGTGAGCATTTCTCAGTCCCACAGAGCTGTCCCTCTGCCCCTCACATAGCTGCCTTCCTGACTGGTATCAAATGTGATTCCAGCCAGCTGGTTCCTATGCCGTGATTTCCTGCCTGTTCACCTCAATCTGCCTTGGCACTGGTGCCCTTCATTCTTCGCCTGGCCCGGGCAGGCACTGCTGCCTTGGCCATGGGCACTCGCCCAGCTCAGCGAGAGCAGCCAGGGTGCTACGCCAAAAATCAATAAATGAACACACACACACACAAAAGTGAAGAGATTTCTACCACTTGAGTGCTCCAAAGCATTTAAAGAGATCAGCTGAGTCCTGACAGACCAAATGGCGCACAATTCTGCTGTCAGGGTAAAAGCCAAGCATGAAACTGCAGCAGTGCCAATTTAATACAGCTGCAGCTTACAGGGAAGTGCTGCCTCAGCAGACCTCACAACACTTTCCAAGCTCTATAAAAGTTAATATGCACTTATCTTCCATATAATACAGACAGTTTTCTTTTTTAAACAGTCCAAAGTTTTATTTCACTGGAGTTACAACAGCCATCGCTATGGGCTACTCTAATCACACCAGTATTTGCTGGGCAGGCTCTATTTATGAGTGCCTTTTGGTTTCATTTGTTTCAAAGTCACCCACGAGATCACACAAAACCTTTCCTAGACTATTAAACTGTCCTTAGGGGTTTTTTGTATGGCTGTGAGTCATTTATCTGTGAATGCCATGTACTAAAATGCTGCACTATCCATTAAAAGAGCCATTATAAGGACTCACTGTAACTTCACATACCTCATCCTGCTGTGCTCCCACTCCTCCCACTCCACCTGGCACCATTCTCCTTTGGGTATCCTTTAAAGCAAACACCTGCAATAAAGCTACCTCCAAACTATTTTGCTTCCAATCTCCCCCTTGCCAAGCACTGTTCTAAAGCACGTCACTGACTGGGGTTTATCCATACAGTAACCCCCATTAGCTCCATTATTCCCATCTGTTGAGGGAGTCAGTGTTTCAGTCTAGGGCAGTAAATCCTTTGGAAAGGCTTTCTTACCCTATAAAATAGAGATCTGAAAAGCAACACTCCTTCGGCTAAGCTAAAACAGCCCATCAGGTCAGATGGGCTGAGAGCTTGGCCTCGTTCCTCTGCAGGCAGCACGGGCTGGCTCCAGCAGCGCCGATGCCAAGCAGAGCCCAGCCAGCTTCCTGCAGGACCACGGCTGCGGCCGCCCTCTGCTGAGAGCTCTGTGAAGAGCTCAGCTGGGAAATGGCACTCGGGCCACGAGTCAGAAACACAGCGTGGCACAGTCAGCATCAAGTGCTGCGGGCAGGACAGAGCAGAGAACCCTGCAGGAGCCGTGCAGGGGCAGATGTCCCCAGCTGATTCCACAACCAAGGCCACGTCTGAATGGTGATGGGACTCCTCCTCACCACCTGAACACTTACCAGCTTGTCTCAAAAAACTCAGCAGCTGTCCTTCACATGCTGTTGTGCCACCAGCTTATGTGACCTGCCTACCAGAAAAGCTTTAATAGCCTTCGCCAGCTGTAGTTTCTTTCATCCTCTTTCTGTGACCTCCAAGTGCAGCCAAGTAAGGCTGTTTCACCAACACAGGTAAACATAGGCCTTCAAAGTGTGCAGAATATAAAAAAGTGAGAGGGCATTATGAGAAGTGCTTTAAATTTACTTATCAAGCATAGTTTAAACCTATCATTCCAAATACAGAATATTCACTCAGAAACCACACCCTGTAAACACACCAAGCAGAAGAAAATAATATATTTTTTAGCTTCATTAGTTCTTTAGGTGAAGCTTGACACATGGAACACTAACAGAATACAGAATCACAGAGTGGTTTGGGTTGGAAGGGAAAAGACCATCTAGTCTCACCCTCTGCCATGGGCAGGGACACCTTCCACTATCCCAGGTTGCTCCAAGCTCCATCCAACCTGGCCTTGGACACTTCCAGGGATGGGGAAGTGTGGTTTTCCATTCTCATGCTGCAATCTGAATCAATTTTTAGGGACCGATATGGGAATATTTGGGACTGGTTTGTTGTGGGGGTCTCTCCATTGCTCACTACTTCAAAACTTTCCTGGTCACGCAGAGGGAGCTGTGCAAAGGTGAAAAAGCTGACACAGCCACAGAACGGCAGCGAGTCTTTGTGAGGCACCAACTCAACCCTCAGGCCCCTCAAGTACAGCGTAAATGTCAGCTCTTCCAGACTGACTCGGGAACCCAAGAGTCAAATGTTGCACACACACAAACTGCTAACAGTGGAAAGGAAACGTTTTAAAGGAAGGAATGGCTGCACATCCCTGAGCAAAGCCTGGACTTCCGAAACTGAAATCACAAAACTCAATGTAGCCACTGTGGTATCTGAGCTTGTACCTAAGCAATTAAACAACTACGACAACAGAAGACTGAGTAACACAGAGATCAAGGATTTTGATACTTCCCTTCTGGGGCAAGTCTTGTAAAAACCACCTCATTGGTAAATAAGGAGAAAAGCCCGCAGCAACCTGAGAAACTGGCCACTCCAAAAGGCCCTGCTGTTTTTCCATGGCTTTCTGCCACACCTCAAATGGCCACGTGTTTATGTACAAGCTGAGCAGCAAGCACATTGGGAAAACCACAGATTTCCCCATGACACACAATCACACATAATTACTGCTGATGGTGATTGCAAGTTTGGCACTCCCCTAGTCCTGACCACGGAACATATCTGCACCAAATGTCTGCTTTGGACAGCTGGGTGCTTCGGGAGATCTAGCAAAGGAATATGGAAGCCATTTGCCTACCTCTCATCAATTCAGAACACTGGATTTGTTTGTTCCAGAAGGAATAAAAAAGCTCTAAATGATACTTGGTAGCTGAAGGAATTTTGGCAGAGAGATGCTAAACCTTGTGGAGTGCTCTCACCCACAGAATTCCTTCTTCTAATTCACACCAAGGATGTTTTTCTGAAGCAAAGCCATATCCAGGATTAAAACTAACTTACTAAATAAATAAAGTGAAGATATCCCCCCAAAAAGCCTCCACACCTTTGAATACTTCCAAGGAAATACAGATTTCAAAACTATGACACTACAAATGAAAAAGAAAAATAGAAAAAGAAAAAACCCCATAACCTACCACAGAATAGCAACAAATCCCTTTAATAAAGGATAAACCAATAACAACAATAATTATTATATTATATATAATAATACCATAGTAGTTGTACTATATGTTATATTATATAACCACATTATTTATATACTATATAGTTTTTGAGATCAGAGGACTAATATGAGTTTCACGTATCCATATATACAAATCCTCACCTGCTCATTTATATATGTGTGTAATAGATGTGTGTATGTGTACACGTACATCCAACAATTTTCACCACAAATGAAGAGATGCTGACAGATTAGGAGTAATCAGATAGGACAGCTGAAATGCCTAAAGCAAGATCCCTGCCAAAAGAAGCTGGTGTACAATTATCCCCTAAGAGCCATTTACTAAGGGTGCTGAACACAGAGGTTTATCTGATCTAATGCTCTTCTCAGAGAAGGAAGAGAACTGTATCCAATCCATTGCAAAGCTCTGCTTACAATGCCTCTGAAGGCCTTTAGGCCGCCAAGAGTTAAGAGAAAAAGAACAATGGTAGAGCTGCTCCCAGCCAGGCTCCAGCCAGCTGCCCATCCTGAGGGCACAGAAGCAGAAACCTGCAATTTCCCAACAGCAAATTGGGTCCTGCAGGCTCTTCCCACTACAGATCCCTCACGAGCTGCCACTGGAAGTGCTTCACAGGGCTCTCCTTCCCCGAGAGGGACAGTCAACACAGAGGTGAGACTACATAAAAGAAAACCACTTGTAACTGCCATTTCAAATGACAGTCAACAGCTTTGTTCCTCACACAGCTCACAAATACATGCACACAGGATCAAAAGCTGTTTTATAGTATTATGTTTTAATGCACCTAAAAAATGCTGCTCCATTTTAACTGATTGCAAATTTCTGTCGTAGACTACCAAACCAAGCAGCTGACTCTGAAAATATAAACTAGGAAAATATCACTAACCCCCACCTAGTAAAGAAAGACCAAACTTAAAGCCTTGTGCTTCGTGCTCTGAAGTGAAGGATACCCTCAACTCCCATTCAGATGATGGGAGCTGTGTGGATAAACATCTTGATGAATTTTTCCAGGAGCACAGGAAGCACTGGAGATGCTGCCTACAGTCATGAGCCCCCCATGGCTAACACATATCCCACTGGGAAGACCCTCCCAATGGATTCAGGGAGCGCTGAGTAAGCCAAGATGCCTAGCACTAGAACATGTAATAAGCTATTTAAAGTTTCTCCCTAAATGATATTCCCTCATGACTCAGCTGCTTTCAGATTCTAACCTGGCTATAATTAATTTTTTGAAGAGCCCAAAAACTGCAGTGAGCAACTTTTACCAGATTCTTAACCAGAGAGAAATGAGCCAAACCAGCTCAGCAAGCTCACGTTTCCTTAACGCATTCTTTTTTTTTTTTTTTTTTGAATAGTTTTTCAGCCTCATGACTTATGACTATTAAGTCTAACAGCAGACAGGAAGGAGTCAGACTGCTCACAGTTTTTCACCCAGTTTTTCATGAGTTGGCTCTTCACAGACAAACCAGATAGATTATCCTGGGAATTGCAGAGCCCTGCTAAGCAGCCCAATCCAGCGCCAGTGGAGCTGATGAAGCTCCATCCTCACAGATGGCAAGGGCCAGCACCCTCATGCATCAAACTCTTCACCTCAGGACAGTGGCCAAAGCCTGGCTGAAACTCAGTGACCAAAGATCTAACACAAGCTTTACTAACAATGTGCCTCAGCAAGTGCCACGTTTGTGTTGTTATTTCCCATTGTTGTAACAGTTATGAGCTCATGACTTTTTCTTTTTAAGGAAAATAACAATGACAAAAAAGAAGCATTATACATGCTTCATTTCTTGGAAAAGAAAAGCTCGCTTGGAGACCCACAGTGGATAAAATCTAATATTCTCATCTTTTGTCTACTGCAACAAGCACTAAGTTTAGCTTATGGGCCTCAAGTGCAGTTGTCTAAAAGTTATTAACCACATGCAGTAAGAAACAATAAAAATCAGGGACAGATTTGCCCAGCACAGTGACAGCCAGCACACTGTTAACTCCACCTTCTGAGAACTCACAAACCATAGGGTGTGCAGAGCAACCTCCTCTACCCACAGACAGTTAAAATAAATCCATGTTGGCTACAAATGCTCTCTTGAAATGGGTGATGCACAAAAGATCCTCAAGCCCTGTGCATGGGTGGCACATCATACTAACCATGGAATCCTGATTAGAAAAACTACTCTCTTAGGCTGGAAATTAGAAAAAGCAAACTTGAATTAAATAGAAACACAGGTTGATTATTGTTCTGAGGAAGTAACATCTCCTCTAGCTCCACTGCGAGGCCAGAAAGTTTTGTCTATTGCTGGTGCACAACTATGGGCAAAGAGCAGACAACTTGAGCCCATGTGGTTCAAATTTAAAGTAATGACTTTAGTAAATGTCCCAAAAAGAATGACACAAAGCAAGGTTTTTTCCTTTCTGGGGACAAGCAAACATATTGAATGCTGAAATCTGGAGCAGCCCCACCTTCCTCCTCCCTGCCCCAGTTTTTTGCACAGTGCCGGAGGTCTGTTCCCAGCAGGGCCACAGCGCTGTGTCTGAGCTGACTCTGCTGCCTCTGGCCAGCCCTCCGTGGATGATTGCCCAACTCCCAACACACAGCCACGGCTGGCAACTCGGCTGACAGGCCATGAGAGAGGCCAAGGGCTGAGCGAGCCACGGAGATTATGGGAAGCTCTTACAACTAGGTGGTCCCTGACATCCAAGCCTTGAGCTCCATCCCAGCACTGAGTACATCCAGGACTGCAGTCTGTGCTCTCCTGCATCTCCTGTGGGCCCAGAGCTTTGGGGTTTGTGCTTGCCTGTCCAGCACTGCCACTACTGCAGGCATTCACGGGGCTGCTTTGCTTTTCCAACAACAAAAGGCACCAGCAGACACAAGGGGAAAAGGCTCTGAGCAATTTGCTTTGCTCAGCCTACAGTAAAGGACAAACAGCTGATAAGGACTGCAGCCACAGCTTCCTTACTGTCCAGCCTGGGAGCAGCACTGGATCCCGGGGCTGGCCCTCGCTCCCAGCTCCCACTGAACATCTGAGAAGGTCATCAGTGCACTTTCTGTTTGTGTTTATTTCCCCTTGTTAACAACAGGCTGAACAGAGTAAAACTCAGTTCATAATGCTCTTTAAATTCTTTCTCCAGACTGAACTCCAGTTCAGTCCAGGTCTATTTCTGTCTCATCTCTGGGTCTGTGTATTTTGGCACTGCTCCTTCTACACTTGTAACGGCACTGGATAAGGAACATGCACTGAGGAATCAGGCAGGAATGAATACTACCCATTTCACAGTGCTGCTTTGTGATTAACTACCATGCTGAAGTCAAATCAAGAAAGATTTAAAACCCAATTTTTAATTCACAATTTATACTTAATATTGCATTACAAAATGAGCTTATTTACTGTGACATCTAGCATGACTGATTTTGAGCTGCTGCCCACACCGCTGCCGGCCGGGAATATCTGAGCTCCACCGTCGGGAGCCTCCTGGCACTGCAGGGTACCACAGCCTCATCAGTAAAGCTCCTTCTCCTTCATGGAACTCGGGCTCCCACCGTGTCCCCAAATGTACCTCACCATAAGAGGGGTCCAGAGGCTGACTGGCAAAAAAGTCACAGCTTCTTTTATTTTCAGGATAGATGAATTCAATTACAATGGCTAATTAAAAGCTTCTGCTGCTTGGAAGATTATATTCTCAGATTACTTCCTTCAAAGAGATTTGGAAGATCCTTGGAGAGAGCTACCTTACTGAAGCCAAGTCAGCTTTTTGATCTTGAGACATCAGCAAACTGAAAAAGCAACTGGCTCTTTCCTGCTGAAAGTGCAGCTGCATTGCTTTCCCAAAGGATATGGAATTACTAATGCACTCAGCACCCACAGCTACACAAAAGCAGACCCTGTAAGCAAATAAAGTCACCACCAGCAACCTGAGCATCCTGGGAGCAGGATAACCCAGTACTGCTCAGTCTGGGATGAGGGGAAACATTCTACATCCCCATTATGTAGCACACACCAAAGTCCCAAGGCAGGAATGGTACTTAACAGGGGTAATTACCCCCCAGTTATTAATAAAGCAGCAGCCAGTGTTTCCTTCAAGAAGCCATCCTAACAAGCTTTATGGAGACCATGGCACTAATCCATCAGTACTCAAAACTGCCAAGAGACCATGGGAACACAAGGACTTCCCACAGTATGTTCCCATATTAACCCTATCCTGCTCTTTAACAAGCTTATGTTGTGGGTTTGCTCTCACATGGTAAAAGATAATTTTATTTTAAATCATCATAGAATCATAGGCTTAGGTGGGAAGGAATCTTAAAGTTCATCTAGTTCCATCCCTTGGGCAGGGACATTTCCACTATCCCAGGTTGCTCCAAACCCCATCCAACCTGGCCTTGGACACTTCCAGGGATCCAGGGGCAGCCACAGCTTCTCTGGGCACCCTGTGCCAGGGCCTCCCCACCCTCACAGGGAACAATTCCTTCCTAACATTTAATCAACCCTGCCCTCTGGCAGTGGGAAGCCATTCCCTTTTATCCTGTCCCTCCATCCCTTGTAAACAGTCTCTCTACATCTTTCCTGTAGGCTCCCCTCAGGTACTGCAAGGCCACAATTGGGTCACCCCAAAGCTTCTCATCTCCAGGCTGACCAATCCCAATGCTCTCAGCCTTTCCCCATAGGAGAGGTGCTCCATCCCTCTGATCCCCTCGGTGGCTCTCCATCTAACCATAGATGCACTGTGGTGTATTAGGTTGAAATGGATCTCCGGAGGTTTCTTTGCCTGGAGGGAGTTACATGGGCTGGGACAAAACACCACTGTTGGATATGAAGCTCAAACCAGTGTGGTAAGTTTTAGGCGTTTTTCCCTAAAACAAACACAAAAACGTAAAGACTGAGCTAAAATTCCTTCAGATGCCAGACACAATCCTTGAAACATTAATTAAATTTTGCTCAGCAGAGTATCAGCAAACCACATAATTACTCAATTAGCCCTAAACAGAGTGAAAAGATAGTGAGACTAATCACAGACCTACCTACACTTGCATAATTCAAACACTACTAGTCTCCTCCATTTTCCTACCAAGCTACCTGTCTCTCAATAGAACACAAGGAAGAAAGAAAGAAGTCTCATTTTGAAAATTCTAGGAGAATAAAACCAAGGTTCTAGGAGATGACCTGTATGTGCCTGCACACATACACGTGCATGAACATCATCATTTCAATACTATAAAAGGCTTTAGGATGTATCCAGCTGCCATCCTTTGAGAATGAAGATTTCCAAACATAACAAAAATCAAGTAATCTGAGGCCAGCTGCTGGGAGAAGTAAGTGTCACATTCAGTACAAAATTCAGATATTCTGCATGAGGTTACTCTGTACCTAAAATACTCTTTTTTTCCTTTTTACTACTAAAACTGCATCTGCCTTCTTTCCAAGTAACTGACAGAGTTTTTACTGATTTCAGTTAGAACAGGCCCCATCTCCCCTCCAAGTATTCCACTACAAAGTGAATTGCTAAAGGATTACCAGTGTAAAACCATTAGAAACCCCAACCATGCCCTTTCAGGCATTACAACCGTAAATTCAAACCTCTGCATCATTCCAGCTAAGTCTCCGCTTCACAGAACTAATCCATGTGCAGCTGACAAAACATGGAATGTTACAGCAGATAACACTGTCTGTATACACCAATTATTCACTCCGACAATATCCAGTTGGGAATATTATCCCTAGGGCTCTAACAAGGGTCCAGTGATGCCTCAAATACTGCTGTGAATAAAGAGGCATCGATTAGCTGAAGTTAAAACATCCATTTAAGGATGTTTGAAGAAGAGCTGCTACGGGTGTTCCAGGTTAATGTGAACTTTTTGGTCCTTTTAAAAATCTATTACTAATTTAAACAGTGAAGACTAAATAATTCACTTTCTATTTCTACCTATCAGACACATTTCTTACTCCTGGTGAGTCTCTGTTTGAGAAGTTGGACCAGATGATTTTTTAGAGGTCCCTTCTAACCTAGGCTGTTGCAGGACTCTATTGTATAAGAAGGCAGTGGGAAAAAGAAGTAGAAAATAAGACTGCGAAATAGCTTATCTGACAGAGCCAACCCAGGCAGAAGAGGATAGTGAAACATTTTAGTTCTATTTTTAAGAATATGTGGTTTGGATTGAAATGCCAATTTGAAAAGAAGGATATAGCAAGTTTTTCATGGCCAGATAAGCCTCTCAAAAGCTTCATCAGAGCACTGTTTACTTTGGTAACTGGCGAGTCAGCTGGAAGCAGCTCTCTCCCATCACTTCACTTTTGCCTGTATCATTTGTAATTGTGTCATTTTCTAAAAGGCACCAAGAAAAACATTTTCAAGCAGAAACCATTCAAGTAAGGGGATAAACTTCTCGCGGAAGTCTAAAGAACCAAGACTGAGAAACTGGAATGCTCACCACAACCCGGGAGAAGGGGAAAGGAGTCGGGCCAGGCTGAGCAGTGTCTCCAAACTGCTAGAATAGCTCGGTGGTGACAGTGGTCTCACATGTCTCCTTGCTTTCCATGGGCCACAGCAGTGGGAATGCCTTGCCTCTGGTTCTTCCCAGCTCTGAGCCTGGCCCAGCAGCGCACACAGGGCTCCCTGGCAGCTCTCCTCCCTGAGACAGGCTGCAGCCCCCCGGAGCTGGGCTGCTGGGAGCCATCTACACAGCAGCACAGAGGCTCTTCTTTTTCCCCTCTGCAGCACTGCACTCACTTCATGGTTTTAATCTGCTGGGAGAACTGAAAACCAGAACTTGTCCCCACAGTAGTCCCACAACCCCTGAGAATGACTATTTGTTAAATGAATCCTGTTGCACAGAAGTCTCCCACTCAGTGCTGCTGAGGGTCTGGCTGCAAGACACACATGTTTACTTGTCACTTTAGAAAGGGAATCTGCACATTCACTGACTTACGTAAACTCTGTGGTATGTAAACAATCCCCCAATCCATCTCTAAGCATCATTTCTGCCCACAGTCATTTGTCATATAAAATTGACATCTCAGTCAGACAGCAAAACACCTTATAATAGAGCATCATGGAATCATTTAGGATGGAAAAGCCCTCTAAGATCATCGAGTCAAACCATTGCCCCAGCACTGCCAAGGCCACCACTAACCATGTCCACAAGTGACACATCCACACGGCTTTTAAATCCCTTTAAGGATGGTGACACTTCCCTGGGCAGCCTGTTCCAATGCCCGTCAAGCCTTTAAAGGAAGAAATTTTCTTAATATCAATTTAAAGCTCCCCTGGAGCAACTTGAGGCTGTTTTCTCCTGTCCTATATAACAATATAGCTTTAAATGATAACTAGAAAAGACCAGAAGACGCCCAAAGCTGGAAGAGCCATGCACTTGTTCAGGAGTTTCAGGTTGCTTTTCCAGCTGTGAAACAGCAGCTCTGGGGGTTCATCACCAGCAGCTCAGACGAGAACTCAGAGCACATCACTGTCTCAGTGTGACCCGGATCCAGGCAGGACTCAGAATCCTAAAAGCTCGTCAGGCCCTTTCTTCATCATCCTTCAGAGTCTACCTAAACCCTCAAGGGTATGAGAAGTCTTCAAAGCAGATGAGCTGCCATAGCAAGCTGAAGGAGTTGCCCTGAGAGGCTGTGGCTGCCCCATTCCTGGAAGTGTCCAAGGCCAGACTGGATGAGGCCTGGAGCAACCTGGGATAGTGGAAGGTGTCTCTGCCCATGGCAGGGGGTGAAATGAGATGGGCTTTAAGGTCCCTTCCAACACTAACTGTTCTGGGATTCTGTGAGCCTATAATTCTATGACATTTCTGATGTCTGCATAGAAAAGATACAAACAGAAGGATTTGATAAATTGTGTGGATTAAAGCTGAAGAGACCGTCAGCACTTTGGACTCCACAGCAAAATACCAACCAGGCTTTCAGCTGTAGCTGTTACCCCATCCCACCCCGTGAGCAGGTAGGGCAAGAGCCTTTGCTGACCACCAGCAGTACCACAATGCCATGTCTTTACTCCCTATGGGTCTGGCTCAGGACAAACTCAAAGTTAAGCCTCTGGAAGTGTCTTACAAAAAACCAATTTCAAGGGCAAATTTGAGTTGCTGCAGCTGGCAGCCAAGCACAGTAACTGAGGAAGCCACCAGTGAACACCGTGGAATGCTTTGGTTTGGAAAGGACCTTAAAGATCACCTCGTTCCAACCCCCTGCCATGGGCAGAGACACCTTCCACTGGACCAGGTTGCCCAGTTCACAAAAACAGCACAGGTACATGTGTGTCACAGGGCCTGGCCTGGCACTTGGCCCGCAGCCACGCCCAGAGGCCACTGGTGAGTCCCACAAATGGCATTTTTCCCTGTGCACCAGCAGCTCCCTTACAACCACGCTGCCTTTTGCCAACTCCTCTACGCAAGCAAGAACTCCGGGCAGCTCATTACAGCAGGATCCATGAGAGCTTAACTGGGGAGCTGCTAATCCGAGCAGCTTTGCCCAGCCTTGTCTGCCCAGCAGCAGAATCCCAGCCGTGCAGATCTCTATCACCTCCCCACCCGGGCCCAGTGCCCCGGCACTGACCCACAGACACGGCACAGCCCATGGGAGAGCTGGGATGCTTCAGCACAACGGGAGCTCAGTAGCTAGAGGAAAGCTGTTCCATGGCTTTGGAAGAAGAAAAAAAAAGGCATGAGAATATTTCTGCTCTTGATGCAGGTCTCAATGCTCAGTAGTTTTTAGGAAGCTGTGGAAGAGAGGGAAACATTAAATATTATCTGTGCGTTATAAAATTCCACTGAGTTTTACTAGTGTAAAAATGCAAGCATGCTCCAAACTAACTCAAAAAGCAGATGTGACCAGGGAGGGAGGAGGGAAAGAGGATGAGAACATTAACTTTTTTGCCCTAATCAGCTAAACAGGAATACATTAGGCAAAACCTTGTATTCCATTCACTCATCTTGTAAAATTTGTTTGAAATAATGCCATTATTTATGTTTAGACAGAAATTAATTTAGACTAACTCATTTGTCTTGAATCTTGTATTTCCCAGTTTCACCTTCCATCTGGCCTAGTCCAAACAGACTGGAATGTACTCAGCTGACTACTGGAAAAACATGGAAGTCTCACATGGAAATTAAATAATCGATCACTAAATAATTACCATAGTTACTCTAAAATAATGATTACAGTTTCAAAACAGAAGCATTTACCACGATGATTGTTTTCACTAAACTGTTCAGCCTGTTTATACAACACAGAGCACAAAGATTTCTTCTCTGGGGAATTTGGATCTGTGGCCATAAAGCCATCAAGCTCCAAAATTCAGTGTTACCACCTGACTTGCACTGTTTGTGTAGGTCAATCTAAAGCATATTTTCTCAAGGTCTGCATTGTGTCTGGAAAAAAACCTACTCTGTGAACATGCAGGTCCTTTCAAATACAGTCTGACAGCTCACACTGGATATTTGAAGTGGTCAGGTCACCACTCCCCTCATGAGTCAACACGAGTGAAGGGTGAGTGCTAATTCCTGAGCTGCTGCAGACAAATATAGTCACTGAGGATGCCACCAGTGGATGGCATGGAATCATGGAATGGTTT